>WEKY01013361.1:0-69195 GCA_013390045.1 Picathartes gymnocephalus | reverse complement strand
TGCTTCCCTTCCCTTCCCTTCCCTTCCCTATGAGCATATTTCTGTATCTAGAGGAGATTAAACAAGTTTTTTTCCATTTCTGCATCAGACAAGAAGTTTCCATCACAGTGAGGTTTCCAGGCCAGAAACCAGCATTTTGCTTGTAAAATAACTAAGCCTGAAGCACTACAGGAGAGTAGCAGAACAAAAGGGTTTTGTCATTATTCTTCAAGCTTTAATTACCTTTATCAAATGCCAACTGAGACAAGCTATTTTTAAACCCTACCACTGATTCTGTAATTACATTAACTTAACACAGATTTTATTCTTCTCTACTTATACAGGTCTATCCTAAATAAACCTTAATATATTTGTGCAGAAAGTACCATAGGATATTTACACACCAATCAATCTGAAAACAGCAACTTGCAGACACAATTTGAGGTTACACTTGTCAGTTGAACACCCACAAATTACAAAAGAAAACCAAAGGACACACTGAGCACTTCAGTAGCAGAGATGAGTGGTCATTGGAAGATTTGCCAATGTGTGGTGGAAATGCAATTTGTAATAGTGCAAATACAAATTGACATGGTGTCATTTATTACTACTTATGCAGTATCACTTTTTATACATCGCTTGAGAAAACAAACAACAAAAACACCTTTCTCTTTTTCTATCATCACTTTCAGAGTTAATATCTGCCACTAAAATGGTAATATTTGCCCAAAAGCAATGGAAGGTTATTAAATTCCTTTATTAGCTCATAATGATTGATATAAAAAACTTTCAATTTTACTTATCACCAATTTCATAAACAAGCTTCTTTACCTTAGATAAATCTATATTCTGAGTTAGACAGATGAGCCTTTCTGGAGGCCCTGGATAAAAAGTGTCTGGCACTGAAGCCATCTTCAACACTGAACTGTGGAGAGAAATTTAGAAGAAAAAAGCCAGAAACCCACAAGAAATATCCTATGAAGAACAGCTGAGGGAGCTGGGTTGTTTCACTTGGAGAAAAAGAGGCTCAGTGGGGACCTTTGCCCTCCACAATTCCCTGACAGGAGGTGGGGCCAGGTGGGGCTTGGGTTCTGCTCCCAGAGAACAAGTGACAGGATAATGACCTTAACCCAGCCAGGGGAGGTTCAGGCTGGATATCAGGAATAATTTCTTCACAGAAAGGGTGCTCAGGCCTTGAAAGGGACTGCCCAGGGAGGTGATGGAGTCCCCATCCCTGGAGCTGTTCAGGGAATGACTGGATGTGGCACTCAGTGCTCTGGTCTGGGTGACAAGGTGGGGATGGGTCACAGGCTGGACTTGCTGACCTTGGAGGCCTTTTTTCCAGTCTAAATCATTCTGGGATTCTATTCTATAGATAGGGAAACTGTACACCTGGGTACTGAAAAAAGGCAGGAGAGCAGCCCTCTGGAAAGAAAGGAGAAGCTGCCACCAACAATGGAAGGAGACACAGCCCAGCCAGACCCAACACAGTGTTACATCAAACATTTCAAAAGCAGGGATACAGGGAAAAAAAATGAGTGAATTGTCACAGACTAACACACACAAGCAGCACTATGAACTGGAACTAGTGCCAAAAGGTTGTCCAAAAATGCCCTTCTCTGGGCAAGGTCCTAGCAAGGATTTGGACTCACGTTCAGATGGGCTTTGTCTGGCCAAAGAACCCTTAAACTTCTAATGCCTGATGGCTGAGCGCACCAAGAAAGGCAGAGCACACCCATCTCACATCTGCTGTCTGCCTCAAAGCTGGGACCTTCAGACATGAGAAACATCTATTTAAATCCTTCTTAAACCAAGGAGAAAATTTAATCCAATTCTTCTGTATCCTCCCCAGTGAGTGTTCAAAGGCCTCTCTCTCAAACATTCAAAGAAAGCAGACTGTCATCACAAGGGGGGTCAAAGGATGGACAAAGGAGGGAGAAAAAGCCAATCTATTACCATGAAAACCTATTTGTAATAAATCCACATCTTGGTAGACAGTCTATTAACACAAGTTTAAAAAGTAAAGAATAGAAAGAAGGAGCAAAGATCCCAAAACATAAAAAATTCATGCTGTTTGATTTGAAAGGTTTCTCTCTTTTACACATTTTGAGCTGGAGCAATAAATGCTTTTTAGGAATATTCTTAGCATTGTGTAACTTGCACATATATGCTAACTCAAAATATAATGCAACTCTTCATTGTTCTGGAAAACTAAAGGAATGCTAAGTATAGCTCAAATCCTGACAATATTTTTTAAAAATACCTAATTCGTTCATGCTATGTTCCTCTGCTTTGATAATTATTTCTTTTCATCTCTCCCTGACTCACACACTGAGGCGACCAAAGGAGAATGAACAAATAGTGGTGGGAGGGGAGTTGAGAAGTGGCATGGACTTGAAAAGCTCTGAATGCCTTCAATCATCTGGAAAATCATAAGTACCAATCTTTTAACTCCTGTAATTGAAGACTCATGACATGCAGTCCTGAGCAGCTCTTAGGAGTTCACTGCTAGGTACAATTACATTTTAAAGGCTTTTCTTCATCTTTTCGTGGTGCTTTTAGTATCTAACACAACATTTAAACAATTATACTTTTAATTCCATACTGAAAAACAGAATCTGACTTGCAGATGTGAAGGGCAAGAAAAAACTGTCGGGGAGGCACTTCGGGAGGGCCAGAGCTCTGCCATTCCTCAGCCATGCTGGTTTGGGACATTCCTACTCACCTCTCCATGGAAAACTGCACCTTGATTTTACGGGAGACAGAAATCACAGTGAACCATGGTGAAACTTTCAGCCAAAAGCGAGGGGAAGTTGCATTTCCCCCCAGTGAAGTGTGATGTGTCACAACAGTGCTGCACCCATCTGCACTGCCCTGGGGGTGCCCCGAACCTCTGAGTGCCTGTCACCTTCCTAATACTGCTCGACTGCCCTCATGATCTGAAATAAAAACCCAGAGCAGAAAAAAATCTTAAAAGTGGGGAAAGAGAATAGGCGTGATGGTGTCCACCATGTTCAGATTTTAACTGATGCTCACGTACAAATCCGTGGTAAGACTTTAAGTGTTGCTTCAAATATCTTCTTTACTCTCCATTTTCTGGCTAATTTTGGCAGCTATTGTCAGCAGGTATTTTAGAAGTACAATACACACTCCTCAAAAAGGATATTGCATGTCACCACTTGCTGTGCCACATCCACACCAACCCACACCCACAACGAATTGTATCGGATAATTGGTCATATTTGAAGAATAACAACTAAATTTTGTAAGGACTAAAAATTGCTCAGCACTCCCTACAATTAAAAGACAATAGTATGTACAATATGCTGTATTTCAACTCTAAATTTAGCTAAATCACTATCACCAAGTACAACACAGAAAGTCTTAAAGAAATTATATGCATCAAACACACAAGTAACATTTTATATTGAAGAGAAAGAAGTGAAATACAAAATCTAAAAAAAATCATGAAAAATTGCAGTTTAAATCAAGTTGAAGTGCATGAAAATAACATTGTGGGGCCAAAACACAAAGCTGTACAAGAAGGAGCTTGCAGGTTCCCTTTTTTCAAGGAGTAAGAGCTGTAATTCTGTCAGTGCTCAGGCCCAGGAGATGGCAATCAGGAGAAAGGGAATGCATCTGAAAGTAATCCATGTCAGACTGCTAATACCAACATACATCTCTTTGACATTAACAGAGACCAACAGACACAAATAATGTTCAGACAGTAGATAATCTGTTTATATTTCTACTTTGTTTTTAAGTTAAGAATAGATTTTGTGAAATGAAAAGGTTTACTGAAAGCTATAGACAAAGTCCTGCAATTTTTCAGGAATTATTTAGCAAATGTTGCAATTAGACAAAATGAGTGGTTGACAATTTCTCCCAAAGATCAGCATCTCTGTTGATATGAGCAAGATACTCCATCACTCAATGTTTAATCCTGATTATCCTATGAAGATGTGTTTAACAAAATCAAGTAACTATTGATTTTTAACTCCCCAAATACAAATTTTATCAAGGCCTTAATAAATGCTCAGACCTTGTGGATTCCAAGTCCTCTGGTTTTGAATAATACAATCATATCCAGGATTGTTTTGGCGTGTAAATGTAGCAAAATAACAAGTTCAGAGAGCCAGTTTGTACCTAATGAAATGGAAATATAAATAAATTTATCTTTTTTTCCTCTCCAGTATTTTTCAGCAGGGAGAATACTTCTAAGTTCTGCAAATTAAAAAACTCCCAAACATTTCTTTCTAAATACCTAATAGCAGAAACAGAAAACAACACTGTTCAGAGGACTGTGGACATGGAATTAGCACTGGTAAATCCTACCAAGACAGACTTTTCCCACTTTCACTCTAGAGACGGAGAGGCAAATGGACTGAATTAATTTTTCACAACAGTGGAAAGAAGGAGAAAGGTATTTTTAGAAGAGAAACAAAACCACAGTTAGGTTTTAAGAGAAACTCTCATCTGAGACCTTCTCCTTCCAGGATTCCTACCAATAATTCCTCTTAGCGAATACACATACAAGAAAATCTGAACCCCAAATAAAGGAATAAGTGCAAGCCAAGAGCCTGGGCTGGTAAGGAAGTTGCACAAAGCAAATTAATTATTTTTATTAGTGGCTGTACACTCTGGGAACCCCAGCGTATCTACCCAACCAGCTGAGTCTAAGTATGCAATGACTCGTTCAGATGTAACGTAATTTACCTTTCACATAAAACAGAACAGATGATTGAACAGAAATACCTAAGTTTGAGCAGCAACACTACAGCCCATGTTGGGTACTGGAACTGAGCAGTTCAGTGCCCAACAAAATATGGGCCTTGTCCAGAAAACTGAAAATACACCTGACATTTTTCAGAACAGAAAACAACTCAAGTGCATTCAGGATTATTTGGAGAGTTCCTTTTGCATATACTTCCACAATGATTCAAAATCTTCCTTACATCAAACATTAACCAACCAAGCAATTTATGTATATATATGTACTGTGATGACATCATTTGCCTGTTTCTGTGGAACTACTGAAAAACAATTTGAGGGAGTACATGACCCCAAACCTCCTTGCTGCCCTGTGCAGGATAGTTCTTGTTTTATTGAGCAGCCTTACTGAAAACTCCTGCCATTGTTTGCAAATCCTCAACCTCACTAGTAAAAGAATTCCCACAGCAGTAAATACTACCTAGAGCCCAGATTATTCCCATTACTAACACTAATGGCAATGAGGTTGCTGCCTCATTTTACCCTGCTTTATGCAAACAGCACAACTCTACCTCAGCTCTGACTCAGACATCCTCATTTTATCACTGCTCTTCAAACTGTCAGGCTGAGCAGTGCTCTAAAGCATTGTTACTCTTTGCTTTTACTTTTAGTTTTTGATTTTAACACAAAATACAATTGCTTTGCTAAGAAAAAAATACTGCTTTTCCACATAATCATGTAAAATTTTCCAAGCCTTTTGGCACGATTGGGAATCAGAACTATGGAGAGATCAATGTAACAAGATCAGTAGTCAAATGAACATAGTAATACAAAAGTTCTAAACATGAATGGGGAATATAATTATAACTATTAAAATCTGTGCACCAGTTGTAACTTTCGATTTAAATTGTGTATGTATATATATGTAATATGTTAGATACTAAAGGAATTTGAATAGCATAAAAATCAAAAGGAAAACTGTATTAACATTTGACTTGTAAGGAGAAAACGACTGACTATAATTAAGACAAATGAGTACACTCCATTTCCATTTAGCATACAGAACATTATACCGTGTCACTGGATTTGGAACATTTTATGCTAAAACCTTTCTTCAAACAGACAGGTGTCATTTCCACTTAACTGTGGTTAAATCTCTTGGCAGTAGTTCCTGCATTAAACATGACCAATGCTAGCAGGAATAAAGGTTATTTTCTTTTAGACAGTGGCATTCAGAAGAAGTAATTTTCTCTAATTGGCTTCTGCCTACCAGCACCTACTCTGTTGGAGATGACAAAGGCAAAGAAGCATTGCTGCCGTGCAGTACACCAGCAGGGCAGATGGTTTGTAACAAGAAATGAAGATGAGACATTTGAAAGTTGACTGACACTCCTATGATATAAATTACAAAGCAATTTCTCAGAAAAACCGAAGTTACTTTAAATAATTACTAACGTAAAGTCATAAAATTAAGTAAGGTAAACTAAAGTTGATAAATTTCATTTTCCTGCCCCTCCTTAAGAAAATTAAGTCTCTGCTGCAAGGAATCTCCTTGGTTTCAGCAAGCAAACAGTCTCTGTTTCCCTTTGGCTCCTCAGCAGTAGCCTGAGAGCATCCCAACTGACGCCTCCTCTGCAATATTTTCCTTCTCTTTTACTGGCCAAAGCAAACAATCACCTCAGATAAAGCACAACCATCTACAGCCATCATGATCCACATCACACCCACGTTCCCTGCAGTGGTGCCCAGCACAGCTCAGAGGCTCCATCATCTGCCTCTCTGGGCAAATGGACAAACAGACAAACACGTGCCAAGCGTGACATGGGAGGCAGGATCAGAACTCCTGCAGACATCAGGCCTATCTGTGGATGCTGTTAAAAGCCTGAGCAGAAAAACCCAGCATATTAACTGCAGTTTTGAGACAAAGTTCTTCTCACGGTTTGCATTGTTGTTTATGAGATCTGTACGATTCAGGAATGTAAACATGAGTGCAGCTGTGCATTTCCATAAAGAGGTTGGACTTTTGTTGTTATTCCTAATTAACCAGGAGGTTTAAGAGGGTGGCAATGTTCTTAGCCAATAATGTGATACCTAAGTCCGTGTGTATAAAAGACGTGGGACTTTGAATAAAATCAGTTGGAACATCTCAAGATGGACGAGTGCCTCTGACTCCTTTATGCCGCGTCCCGGAGAGAACAGCGACACTTACCAGTTATTCCCTCCTAGTAAAACAACAAAAACTGGACTTGGCAACACAGGGAACTACCAGACTACTCAAGCTGTGCCTGTGCCTTCTCTTTTGCTTTCAGCCCCATGTAATTCAAAGTTCTGTTCTGTAGACTGCAAACGGTTGCATCAAAAGCTAAGAACAGCAATGTCCAGAGGAATCCTCACATAGTGCTTCAGATAAAAGCAGTCCATTGTACACTCCACCTTCAACACATTTATTATCCTTTCTCTTTATTCTCCCAAGTGTTTTGTTGCTGAATCAGCTGAGCAGGCTTTACAAAACTTTGCCTCCCTCCTGAAAGCACGCTCTGTTTCAGTAACTTTAACTGCGGTGACTAAATGTTAGCACTGACACCGCTCACACACCATCCTGTAACTGAAAGTGTTCATGGGTGTTGTTTCTGTTCCAAATCTGCTTGTAAAAGCTTCATCATCACTCTGCGACCTCTCCTTTATCTCTTCAGTTCTCCAATATTTGTAGCAAAAAATCCCAAGGCTGCTTTCAGTGCCCAATTACAGAACAATGTTATCCTCTAACTGCCTAAGACAGCTTTTCATGAGACTTGCTCTCACCAATACATCACTATTAGCAATGCATTAAAATGTATTTTTAGCCTCATTTCTTATGGAAATGAATCTTTCCCACCTACTTCAGCCTTCTCTCATTTTGTATCTTCTTCCAATATCCACACCAGGGGCAGAAGGAGGGGATTTTCACTGAAATATACAGGAAAGGCACTTGGCATTTTTAATTGTTGCCCGTTTAAATATTGTTTAAAAAAACTGTTTAAGACCAGTAGGTCAGAAAAAGAAAACAAATTACTTCAAAATTTGTGTTTTCACTAAATCCTTGCCTCTACAAATCTGTCCTGCTCAGCACTGACTGCAAAGCCATTACTTGCTGTACCTGTGAGTAACAAGCTAGTTACCAAAACCCACCCGTGGATTTTTCAAAGGCTGGAACACTACATTTAGAGTGGGTTTTTTGGGCTTTTTGTGGGTTTTGTTTGTTTGTTTGTTTTCTTTTTTCTTTTTTTTTTCTGCGTGGGTGGTCCTGAGGGCTTGAGTAGAGGTAGCTTGGGAGGTTAAAATCCATGACAAAAATCAGCCCTGTTTTAAATTTTGGCCAAAACCTTCTGCATTGTTGTGTACACACTTCTGTTTCATATTTAGGTAACTCTGAGCAAGTTGCTCTCACATCAATTTCTTCTGTGTCGTTCACTTTTCTTATTTTTCTAAGGTTGAAGTTAGTTCTCACAAAGCAATGTACAGCACAACTTCTTTCACAAAGGGAACCACAATTCCACCCCTGTCCATAGGTTTGTACCTTCATTTTTATTACTTTTGGGGTCAGCTGTGTTTTAATAATTATTAAAACTAATTAATTCCGCTCTTTTCTTGAGAACTTCAAGTATTTAATTGTTCTTTTAGGGAGGACAGGAGGACTGAGACTTTTGCTTCTATACCTAGACAGAAGACAGGAAAAGGCACACGATAATCAACAATAATGGGCATCATCTGCAGCACGAGGCACCTGGGGAACATCACTACAGCAGTCAGGGATGTATTTATTCACAGTAATAATATCCTCTCTCAGCTCCCTGTTTTGAATAAAGCATCATGACTTACACTACAAACAGTACTTCAAAGCTTTACATTTATTTACAGTTAGTAATTCATCGCCAACCACATTCTCCATAAATACACTAGCAATGCAATTTATTGCTCATATAATCTTCCCATAAGCAATGCTACAACAATCCTATAAATCGCTGATTTAAGTCTCCATAGCCACATCAATGTAAGTATTAGAATTATCCTGCTATTTTACTCAGGCTTTAGAAAGCTGTACGTAGTGGTGAACCAATATTTCCTGCACTAACAACCTAGACTCTTACTAGAATTTTACTGCCCTGACAATATAGCTTGGATATTATTTACATCCTCTTACCCAGCCAGAAATGCCATCAACATGAATGACTAACTGTAACTGGAAGGCTGGGAAGTGTGGTTAAGTCGGTATCAGAAAGTTCATTTTTCACTGTACAGTATTTCTTTTATAATGGTACCAGGATGACACTGGGTTCAGGCAGAGCATCCAGTTACCCCTGCCACAGGCTGCAGCATCCCTCAGATTTTACAGCACTGGCTGGAACAAAAGGAACGGCTGAACCCTTCCCTGCTTAACACAAAACTTACAGGGGCCCATTCTGAAGGCTGACTGCCAAGGATAGAATTTTCACACCACTTTTTTGGTTCTTCAAATTATTTTTATGGGGACAAACTTGCCCCTAATGTCAGCGTAAGGTTTTTCTTACTGTTTTTTGTTGCAAGGTATTTTTGGAGTTGATCTGTAGAAAATGCAGCCTCATCAGTAGCAGGAGTTTTCTTCACACTTTAAGGAGGAAAATTTCCAAACTCTGGAAATCGGCCTGTCTGGTTATCCTGAGCAATGCCCTGACAGCTTTCCTGAGAAAGCCTTTGCTAAGTTTTCAGTTTCACAGAATTACAGAATCAATTAGGTTGGAAAAGACCTCCAAAGATCATCGAGTTCAACCCTTGACCCATCCCCAGAGCACTGAGTGCCACGTCCAGTTGTTCCTTGAACACCTCCAGGGATGGGGACTCCACCACCAACCTGGGCAGCCCCTTCCAATGCCTGATCACCCTTTCCAGGAAGAAATTCCTTCTGATGTCCAATTTGAACCTCTCTTGGCTCAGCTTGAGGCTGTGTCCTCTTGTCCTGCTCCCTACAAGCCAGGAAAATAACAGTACCAGTTCTAGCAAAGCCCTTCTTCACACAGTCCCATAAAAGCTTGGAATTGTCTGATTGGTGGGGACAATATTAAGAAATGGAGTTCTAAATCTTCATTTTTTAAACAATGCACCATTCATCTCAACAAAGTTACATACCTGGCCCACTAAAGACATGGGTTCATTCCTTAGACAAGGGATACTGCTGATTACTCTGGTGCAGTCTTGCCTCATACCAAGAATTCCCAGGGACTGAGCAAACAGGGTGCTCCCAAACACTGTTTTTTCAGCTGATGCTTTTCTCTTCCACCCTGTTTTACAGCTATAATTGCTCAAATCAAGACAGCACATACAAATGTAACAGTACCGGCTTCTAAGAGAACTCTTATTTCTAACAGAATTGTTTTGTTACATAAGCACTGGAATTGGAAAAAAACAGTGAAAGAATGGATGTTTTCTGCTTCTTGACATTACCAAGAAGTTTAAAAAAAATCTTCACTGGATGATGGAAAGAGATAAGAGAAAAAACTGCTGTCTGTTCCAACAGAGTAGAATTGTGATTTATTCGCACCCACTTGTTACCTCCTGTTTTATTTCTTATACCAATCTTGTATCTAACAGATGAAGAGCAGTGTAAGTCACCCACCCTATCACACATCCTGGACATTGGACAAAGTGGGACTGCTGAGTTTGGGAGCACAGCCAACTAAAAAAGTAAGTTTAATGGAAGCACAGCCCAGCAAGACCAAGCTCTCCATGAGGGTGCAATGGGTGCCACCACTGTGCAAGCAATGGCAAACACAGGCTCCAGCATTTGTGTCATTTGATTTAATTCACCCCCATATTGTCCAGTCCTTCATCCACGTTTTTTATCCAATTAAAATCTCTCTTTTGGCTTAGAACTCTGAGTTGTGGAAAGAGTTTTTTGTTGATCAAAATCCTTCTTGCTTTGCAACTGCTTTGTATTAATTGTTCATACCACGGAGACTTGCAGTTCCCAATTTAAACTAAAACGCAGTAGTAGAAAATGTGCTATTTGACACCTTGTTATTAGGAGGAACCACCCAAAAACACCTTTGAAAAGAATTCAAACTTCCATTAGTTTCAGTCCCCTCTTCCAACAGCTCTTCCTCTCTTCAGCTCATTCTGCTTTCACCCACAATGCCCTCAGGACAACATGGAGCACTGCTTGCTAGAAAAGCCTGGAAAAACCTGACTGCAGCTGCATGGAAAAGGGAGAATCAGAAAAAGAGAAGAATGACAAAACAAACAGAATTTTATATATACATACGTGTGTGTATATATATATATGAAAAATAGGAGGAATGAAAACAACCCATTAAATTTAACTGATAATAGTATTTCTGTCAGTAGTGTAACCATTGGTTCCAGAGAGACAATGTAACAATCAGAAAGTGGATTTAGGTTAAATAACTGTAATCCCTAGCTTGGCCAAAAAAACGATCCTCATGTAACATATGAGTTAGAAGAAAATAATCAAATTTCAGATCCCAGCAAGGTTACAGACTATCTGTGAAGATTATTTACTTGTTTTAGTAAGAAATCCACAGTTGTTCAGTTACCTGTATGAGATTTTGGATTGTTCAGCAATCCTGAAAAATCAGGCCAGGTCTATTTAGGAGCTTCAAGTGAGTGCTTGGGAACTTTACTTTAAATCCCCAGGTATGCAAGTGCTGTTCTATCTCTGCTACACCTCAAAAGAGATACAATTTTTGTCTCTAGAAGTCCCAGCTGTCCTTGATTATTTATTGCCACTCTAACAGCCATTTGAGAATGACCTTTAAATCTAAAGATCTTTCCCTGTGGGTATCTAACCTTATAATATTGAGGTCTGGAAGAGGAACAGTGAGGTTACTGATGAACCTCTGAGAGGCAAGCAAGGACCATCAAGAAGTGAAAAATTGGTTAGAACCCATCTGGATTGGCTGTCGGTCATATTTAATAAATAGGGATGTGAGGGGGAAGGTGGATTTATCTTAGATATATTTATTACAGGATAGAGAATTTATACCTGAAATATGAAAAAATATTAGTTGAAGTTTAAACAATATAAAGAGAATATAAGCTTAGAGACTGAGAAAGTGCCAGAACAGATTGAATTTGGATCATCAGGAATTTTTTTCAAAATAAAAATAATGTTGCACAACCAGGAGAAAATGTGGGTGTTTGAAACCACCAAAAAAATCAATCTTTTTTTTTCCTAAGTAATTTTTAGTAATAAAATTTGGTAATCAATAAAAATTTAGTAATTAAACAAGCAACAAGCTTTTCTAAGTAATCTTCCCCTTCACAGGTCTAAATAAATTATTTTCGTAGGGGAAAAAAAAGAAAATTATAGAAATCAAACGCAGTAAAGGTGAATAACTAAATTGCTTCTCTTTTCTTTCACGCTCTGCCCTACTGAGAGAAATAAACGAACTAATCATAAGTGTAAAAAACAGTTACTCCAGAAGCCAATATTTGGTAACAACACAAAGGAACACCCTCACAAATAAGGCGAAGGTTTTAGGCAAAATATTCTGATCACAGGTCCAACTTCCGCCTTCCCACACGGGCTGAGGGCAATGAAGGCTTGCAGTATCCCTCTCGCGGAAAAGCACGCTGCCACTGAAGGGCTCGCTGCGGGTGCCAGGACTCCTCCGCCTGTGCTTTGCTCTGCTTGTCCGAGCACAAGCGGCTGAGCGCCAGGCCCCACGCGGAGCTCGCTCCGCGCTCCAGCTGGGGCCTCTGCGGTGCCAGGCTGCGCACGAAGGCCGTTCTCCTTCACCCCGGCTCAGAACGCATTTGGGACTTTTCCCGGACACAGATTTACCTCCTGGGACTTACCGAACTAATAACGAAACCAGTGGGAATCGAACGCTGCCCATTTCTGCAGCCTTCCACTATGTATGTGAACAATATTTCTTGTTGTAAAAACGAGAGATCAAACCAAAAGCAAAAGGAATAAAAGTGCCCTTTCTATCAGTGTTGAAAGCAAGTTTTCAATCATGCTGGTTTACCAAAACCACTCATCTGTTAGGAGAAGTAAACAACTGGGTCTCTGTTCAATGTTAGTTACATTTTTCTAAATGTTACAACTAAAATAATTATAAATATTATGAATATGTGTTTTTATTAGGGTTCAGGCACAAGATTTTGCTACCAATATTCTGAACCAGGCCTAAAAAACTGGAAGTTATCAAACCAGAATACAAAATATTGAATTCCCATTCTAAATCTAACTGTGAATTAATCAAACTCCAAGAAGAATGAAATCTAAATATAACACAATGTATGCTAATATTGCCCTAATTTCAAAAGGAAATGATTATTAAGAAAGCAGGTCAAGTCAAACACTGCCAGAGATGCTGCTGCAAAGAATCAAAAGAAGTGAAGGGACTGAATCAAGAGAAATCCTTCTGTCCAGTTTTAACAAAGCCACAACCTGGACTTGATTTAAATGCATGAGGTTATTCTGTTGTGGATAATTAAGGCAGAAGAATAATAAACTGAAGTGTGGCTAACAACCTTCTGTTACGTGCAAAGTTCTCACAGGGTGAAAAAAGGCTTCTTGTGGCAGCAGTCAAGGAAGCAAATATCTAACAAAAGTTCTACCCACCATAAAAAAGTTACAGAACATTTTTCTCTTTTTAAGATTACAGTCTAATATAAATAGAAAAGAAGGATTTTCAAAAAAAGTCCCCCCCACACACCCTATAGCAGTTGAGATTCCAACTCTAATTTTGAATTTTCAAGCAGTCTGTCAGACAAACTGGACAGGAACAGACGACAGCAACAAAAGTAAGACCGAATCAAGATTAAATCTCAATCTTTCATCTAGTCATGGAATGGTTTAATGCCTTTTATACTCATATTTCACGTCAAGTTAAAATGGCAATACCCTATTAAATTTAAAAAAATCAAAGCAATGCAATTAGGGGGAAAGGCAAGACTCGGCAAAGAAACTAAAATAAAATTCAGCCAAATTGTTTTGAGATACAGTGTAGAGATCCAAAGTTTTTAGAAGTATAACTCAAGGATATTATTTGAGCTCCTCTGTGTTTACCACAACAATCTGTATTTAAAAGGGTTTTTTTTACTCATGTGAAATACTACAGTATAATATTCCTAGAATATTTTTACATGCACAAAAAATAATGCTGTTTTCAAATCCTGCCATTCAATTAGCTTATTGCAAAAATAGATGGAAAATGTAAAGTGCAATGTAGCAAACCAGAGAAAAATGCTCTCTCCCTTTCCTCTTTCACGGTCTATGATTTTTTAGCAGATTTTTTTAACAGGGATGAGAAATGGGATTTTTGGTACATATGTTAACATATTGTCTCCAGCCCAGCACACAAACACAGATGCACATTTGTTTCATGCGCAATGCTCCTGCTCCACTCCAGGCTACTGGGAAGGAGATCTAGTGAGACATGGGTGCAGATGCAGAAAAATCAGGAGTTTAGGGCTTGCCATATCAAGCTGAATATGCAAAACTGAGTCAAACTTCCTTCAAGTTCCAAGGTTCACCTGAAGGAATGGGAATTTTCTTGCAATAGGGATGAAGGGTTCGACCAAAACGTACATAACTGACAATACTAACATACAATCATACTTAAAAGCTGCAGAAATGCTTTTGGATAAAAATAATGCCAAGTTTTGATGATTTTTAGACTGCAAACATTGTTAGGAGACATATTAGAAATGCCTGCCAGTGCCCACACCTTCCTTTTTCACTGTTTTAAATTGTCAGTGACAACACTATTTCCAGTATGGTAACAGAAAAAAACCCTACAGGATAATCCAAATACCCACCTGGAATTTCAAAATTTTCTGTACAAGTACTTTTCTTTTCAAATAATAACTACTTTATAAGAACAAAACGAAAATACTCATGGTCTTGCTGGCTTCTGCAAGCATGATGAGAAATGAGAAATTCTACTCTAAGAAAATGAAAAAGACAAACTCAAGTCATCAAAATAACTGAAACACTGACATCCAAAACTGCAATTTTGCCTGACATTTCCCCATCTTTTCCACAACATAAAGAAGAGCAAGATGATTCAAGCTAGCCTGAAGGTGCAGGAGTACATGGAGCTGCAACACAGGAAAACAAATTTGAGCACAGAGAACCCACTCCACAATTCAGGCACTCAAATCTAGCAAAGGACAGACAAAGAATGCACCTTTAAAAAAAAAAAAAATCTCATTTTATTCACAGAATGTAACTATCAATATTGGCTTTAAAAGCAAATGAGAAAATGTTATTAAGGGCAAATCTATGTTAAAAATCTATGTTTTAAAATGAAAGGAGTAGGATGGAACAGCCTTCCTCTCTAAAAAACTAACAAGGATATACAGTTTTGGAGATTTGCTGACAGGCAGAGCTGTTTCCAATTCTATAAATACAGCAGTGACAGTTCTTTCCAGATCTAGTTTGAGTTCTGGTTTTATTTCATGATAGATAACACATTATTTCAGAAAACAGACAACATTCTGCTGATTGGGAGTGGAACAATGTTGTTGGACTGGATCCTCATCACAGCTCATTAAGGTACTAGCCTCGACATTGCTGCTCTTCATTATTAACTTTGGGGACTGCAGAAATACTTGAGAAAATACCTCTTAGTTGTTGGGATCTGCAGACTATGTGTCATCAGCCACAGCAGGCTGTCAGGGCAAAGAGATTTTATCAAGGATTTTTTTATTCCTTCTTGAATCCAACATGGCAGTCCCTGCCCTTTCTTTTATCCCACAGGTTTGAGGAAAGTTTTCCAATAGCTTGCTGGAGGGGAGGACTTGCTGGACTTCTGCTGAACTGCAGATGGGTTGAGGTACTCGACTTATCCACGAGGAGTGTCAGCAACTCTGCTCTTGCAGCATCCCTTTGGCTTCTAAAAAATCCTGGTATTTAGATAGGGCTAAAAAGTCCTTTCTGCTATTACTGCCTATAAAATAGCTTGGCTCTTAACTACTATAATGATTTTTTTTAAAGTATATCCCTAAATAATTGATCTCAGAACTAACAATATAGTCCCATTCACAACTGCTTTGTTTCTGCTTTTCCAGAAGGTTATTTTGCTTCTGCAGCAAGGGAAGATGGAGACAGTTGATCACACAGACACTTCCCTCAGTGCCACCTTACACACACACACAGAGCCACAGATGTTCATTTATCAGCTGCTTTTTCTGAGGAAAATGGTGAGTGGAGTAAACTGGGCATTCTATTCCTGACAGACCAGATGTGAAAAGAAATACCCAGAGTGAGGAAATGAGAAGCAATTGTTCCTGACAGACCAAATGTGAAAAGAAATACCCAGAGTGAGGAAATGAGAAGCAGTAAGGAGGCAGCAAGGGAAGGGAGCAGGAAGGTCAGAGCAGAGCCTGTAGTTCCCCTGGCATTAACTCTGTCTGGGGCAGCCACGAGGAGCAGATGCCCGAGGAGAAGGATGAGAGCAGCACAAACTCACCCGGGCTGGGAGCCTCTCCCACCAGAGCCTCCCAGCCTCGGGTAACCCACAGCACATGAACTCTTGGGGCAGAAGTATGGTAACAGCCTTAAACACTGTTCCTCCCTAAACTCTCCTGAATTTTTAACCCATGTCAGCTTTTACCATCCAGAGAGTCTCTGGTCAACGCATCCCAAGATTCACTAGACACACAGTTTGTTTTCATAGTGATATCCTTTTTTTTTTTTTTTTCCTCTGGAACAGACACAGTGGATAATTATATCCAGTTCTCCCTCAGGACAATCCCAACCTCAGAGATTTCTCAAACTCCCCTGTACCTTAATCTCTTTTCTAAGTTGGAAAATCCTAGAGACTTTAACTCGCCCCCAGAGAAAAGAAGTTGCTTTGCTTTGCTATTCCTCATCGTTCCTTCCAGCTGTGCTACCATGGACTAGTTACACTTGGGATTCAAGGTCCAGGCACATCAGGGTGGTGGTAGAGATGATTTCTAGTCATCTTCTTATTATTTTTGTAATTACTAATATCTCAACACTTTCTGGTAAGCCATGGCTCATTAAACTACCATCTCTATAAAGTGACATACAGAAACCCAAAATCCCCTGACAGGAAGAAGATTCAATTAATTTCATTATTGTATGAAAAGCAAGACCTGCTTTTCTTCAGAATTAATATTTATATTTAGTCTCTTGAATTTCATCTGCCCTTTGAAATCCGTATCTTTCCCAAAACAAATTATCAGCAGGTATTCCTCACATGCAACACATTTCAAATGTCTTTATACCAATGTAAAGAATTTTCATCTTGGTATAATTTATTTTTAAATGAAATCAATACCATTATTACAAGAGCACTTGATTATGATTTTTATTTTCAAATTACAGGCATTACTAATGCAATGAGTTTCATAAGAACATCACTGAAGACCAATTGTATCAATGACCAACCATCACAGACATATTTTTCTCCAAAAAAGGGGGTAAGTGGACAGAATTTCCAGCAGCACTTAAGCAATAACCTCCCTGTTCCACCATCAGAACCAGAGGAAATACAACAGACAGATAAATTACCTCCATAAACCCCATCCAAAATATTGATTCACCACCAAAATGGAATTTCTTTAGTTAGCAACATTTGCAAACAAAATCAGAGGCAAACGTTTCAGCCCAACAGAGGATGGTAGAGAACTTGTTATCTGTCACTGGTGCTCTTGTCAAGGCACCTGAAATCTGGTGAACAACTACAGCAGTACTTCTTCTAGATCAAATGAAATGCAGCCTGAGGACATTTCAGAGTGGATGCAGCTCCCTTCAAGGACATGACCTGTCCAATACTCCATATAAGTTTTCACATGAGTCAAATCAAGAACACAGCTACAAAAGAAAAACTGGATTGAAAACTCAAATTTAAAATTGAACTTCAAAAACCTAAAAGCCAGAGATCAAGTAAAGCACAGCCAGAAAAGGAAACTAATGAATTGGTTAGGAGCTCCCAAAGTAAGAGATCACAGAAAATATTGAGTCCTGAGCTGAAAAATCTTGAACATAATTTCATTACGACAGCATGTAGTTCTGCTTGCATGTGGAAGATTTCTTTCTTTTCTGCAAGGCACCTTCATAAGCCAACGTAAGATAATTGCCTGGACAATATCAAATATCCAGTATTACAGGCAAAGTAATAATGGCAAGATAAACCTCTTGCCTTTACAGCCTGTGTTTGCTGTCTTGGCTTTGGCAATTTTAGCACACACTTAGGAACTTATCCAATTTGAGCCACAAAGTGGTCCCCAAAGCCCCTGAAATGCAGAAAAAGCTGCCACTGAAACCTTGCCATTACAGGACTATTTACAATCCTTATGTACATACAGTTGCATTAAAACTCCCTATAAAATTCGCAGTGCCTGAAAATCTAGCTGATAATAATAAAATTCTCTTATGAAGATCGCTTTGGCCTGTTGAGGGCACAGATAAAAAAAACCAGATTACTCTGTTCTTGCCCTAATAACAACTCCTTACTCACAGCATATAGACCTCTCTTTTTTCAATTACAACCAATTTCCTTACCATTAAAAACCCTGATAACCACAGTTTTGCAAAAGTCCTGCTGAGGCAGTTTAAGGCATTATTGCCTTCAGCTGTCCCTCACCCCATCTGAAGAGGATGAAGTTCATGAGTAAGAGTTTCAGCAGAGGACAGGCACATGCTTCAGCCCTACCCACTGGTAACCAAAAATGGGTTTGTGCAGAGCTGCCAATGCCCCCAAACAACGGAGATATGAGGAGGTTCAGCCAGTCTTCCCTAAGGCAGAACAAATTTACTCTATCATGGAAAACATCATTTGTCCATTTACAATTCTAAATTTAGTTGTTCCACAAGAACTTTTCCATAATACCTGCACAAGCATAAACAACACTGGAGAGATGATACAAGGACTGGAAACACTCACCTGGGACAGGTATTTGAAGATGTTCCTGCCTAAAGTGTCTGAAATTCGAAGTAGGACATGTTTTCACAAGGAACTTGGGACCCTCTGTTGTACTTGCTCAAACCACTGTCCCTCATTTAAATACCTCATAAAATGGACTTCTTCCATGATGAGAAGTATTTGTGCTTATTGAAATAATATACAGAAGGAAGAAATAGACATTTCATTTAAAGAAGACAAAGAGACAAAGAACAATGCTGTCAAGACACAGAAGTGCTCTCACATGATGACACTGACTGAGTTTCCCCTTCTCAAAACCTTGGTGTTTGTCCCTTTTTCTAACACTGCCAGCTGCAAATTTTACATTGTGAGCTTTGAGGCAGGGATGAGCATTGCATAGGAAAAAAGAAACTCTTCTCCCTGGTAATCACTGCACTGAACAAAGTTTTATTTTGCTCCCAGTCACCTTGTTTGTGCCCAGACAGAGCCACAAGGTGGTTAAAACCAAACCCTGCAGCACTGCTGTCACAGTGTGCTCCGGAGGGTTAAGTCTGGCAGCACATGGTGTAAGACTGGGAGAAAGTCCCAAAGATTTTACTGCCTGAAATTACTTTTCCCAGCCACCCATCATTGCAGCTGAAAGCCCTAAGGTTTCCTTACATTCATCCTACCTTTCATAGTACTTGCACAAAGGAGGAGCCTAAAGAAATTCTGGATGTAAAAGTGAGGGGTTTTCAGTATTTTCTCAGGGCTGTGCTGGGACATGGAGCCATTAACAGCTTCTTCTCCATTCACATCCCACTTCTTCAGCACTTACAGCTCATGGGGCTCAGGGGATTGTCCTAATATCAAATGGGGAAGGGAATAATTTCTTTGCAGAACGACTAGAAAAATCCGTGTGTAGGAAGCTGCTCTTAAATGCGCTTCTACATTGCTTTCATCCCATCAACAATCATGGCATAGACTTTGCTTAACAACTAAAAATGCTGAGATCTATGTATAAATCCAGGACATACTTAGAAAAAAATTAAATATGTCTATGTAAAATAGTGGGAAAAATCAGGTTTTACTTGAACTCCATATGTGGTTTAGCAAAAAACATGTAATCTTTGGAAAGTGCCATCTTTAAACAATGTTCCAGGCAACTCTGCAAATGACAGAAAAACACTACCTCAGTGATGCTGCCATTTCTGGAAAGGTCTGCAAATTAATTGGCATCTCATTAACACAGCAGTGTTTGGTTTGGCCACTTGAATGCCATACATGAAATTTTTCAGTGAAAAAACCCCAACAAGATCCATCGAATTCAGTTCTTCAGTAGAAAGATGCACCATTGTACCCGTAACAGAAGAGCCAGAGGGGAACAGGGGGCAGGGATAAAGTCAAGAGCTTAAACTTCTCCTTTTGGTGACAGGGACAATAAAACTGAAGGATCTGCTGCTCCTGGAGGATGGCTGGGGAGGCCACTGCCACCTTCAGTGACATTCCTCCCCCACAGCAGCAGCAGCAGCAGCAGCCTGCTGAACCTCTGGCACTGCTCCCTGGCACTGCTCCCTGGCACTGCTCCCTGGCACAGCCAGCTCCAGGAGCCTGGTGCTGCCCAGAGTGCTGCAGCTGAGCTGGAGAGCTGCTAAAGGCACGGGATAGTCCCACCCTGGGACCAGCAGGTACAGATCCCCGGCATTCCAACACCAGCTTTAAAAAATAAAGAGTCTGTATATTTACGTGCTTAGCTACAGCTGTAATATGGAAAGATAAAACAGCTCCAGGTTGAAATGGAATAACTATTGAAATAACTCATCATTAAATCTCGATTTCTAATGTCGACTGCTAAGATAATTTACCCATAAAAGGATATTTTACTACTTTTGCTGAGTGTGAAAACGAAGTGTACTCAAGGATATTTCGTTGTCAAATGCTTATGAATGAAAATTAATCATAAAACCAATAAAACCACTATTTTTAAAAGGTTTTCCTGTGAAAGGCAGCTCAATAAAGCAACTTTCCCCAACTTTTCAGCAGGGGAAGCACAAAGACTGCACAAAAATAAAACCTGCACAGTACCTCATGCTTTACTGACTACAATTACAAAATGGATTCTTAAGCAGAAACAGGAAAAGAGTATCTGACTATGAGACAGTAAACCTTCAAAGATTGCAGTGTGTTTCTCTACAGCTTCCTTTCCCTTTAAAGAACAGTATTTTAAGAAGAAATTTACTTAGCCAGAATATAAAGAAACACATAGAATTTGGTGAAGAAAAAAATACTTTTCTGGTAGTTCTTTTGCTGCCATTACAACATTTTTTTTACTTTTCCTTAGGCTGCAGACATGAGGTTCCAAAAATGGTAAGGCAGACGACCTTGACATTGCCCCTGGTATGCTGCAAGCATAAAGTATCTCAGAAAAATGTAACAGAACAACATAATCTACCTGCATAAAGGAGCTTTTTCATATATATATATATGTTTTGCTTATCTACCAGGTGTACAGCTTCATTTTTTCATTTAGTATTTTACATTTGTTTCCTTATTATTGCCTGTATTATCAACAATTAATTTTTTACATCAGCTTCTTTGGTCAGCTTCTGGCCTCCTATTTACCAGGTATTTCATACATCATAAAGATCTTGAAGCACATGAAAGTGGGAGCCAGCTTGAAAAGTATCATTGTTTAATCAGGTTTTCATACAAGAACACATGACTTTATATAATGACAGAATGAAAATCAATAGTGACAGATTGGGTGATGACAATTTCTGTGACTTTTTTAATCCATTAAAATGCCCAGCCTTCTAATTCTGGAAGAGAATTTAGCACCAGCTGGAATCCTCAGACAGCATTAGTAAACAGTAACAAAATGTCCTTCAAATAAAAATTTTAAATGATGAGTTTAGAAAACACGTCCATGAAACAAAACACACATACTAAATTTAAAGATTCATGTGACTGACCAGGTCAAATCCTGTCACCTGGGAAACAGAAAGAGGAAAAGCAATACTTAAATCTGCTGAGGATGTTTAATTGGACAGATTCCAGGAGATTTATAGAGAATAGGTTGAAGTATGACTTTACAGCAGCTGAAAATCAGAGTCCAGGTAAGCAAATTAGTGTTCTTGCACCAACAACACGAAGCCAATGTTCAACAAACCAAAAAACTTTCAAAAGGGGGTGAAGAACCTTGGAACCTACAAGTTGGTTCCAGGGTATTGGATTTCTCCTATATTCTCTCCCTTCAAGAACAGCCTGAGGAAAAAGGAAATCCCTACTTCCACCCAACAAATCCCCACACTAAAGACGATGGCAGGGAGGAACACACTGCTGACTGTGCCCTTCAGGGGGAGCAGACGTGGTGCTGCAGCCCCTGGGGCCAAGCCCTGCCTCTGCCGCACCATTTTCAGGCAATAAAGCTGGAAGTGGCTGCACGCCAACTGCTCCTGCTGAGGTCACACGAACAGCGTCCAACTAAGGCACAAGCGACCCAAAGGAGTTTGAACTCGGGTGTTTTGACATATCTAGAGTTCCAGCAGCACAGTCACAACACATCTGCTGCCTACAGCCTGGGCTCAGTAAATGTTGCTTCAACTTCAAGCACTTGCTCAAACTTCTGTTGATTTTCAGAAGGTCCCATGGAAACTTGTCAGCAGAAGTGCCAATGGAAATCAGAAGCTCCAAGCGGCCAGCTCTGGAGCACAGATATACAATGACTTTAATGGTAAGAAACCAGCCCTGTGAATGGTGAGAAATAAGGTATTTCGTTGCTCCTTGCCTAAGTCTTGCCCGCCAGGGGCCCACTAAGCAGGAAAAAAATGACAAAATAATGACAAAATTAAATTAATCCAAGTCATGTTTGTAGGAAGAGTTGGGGTTACAGAACCATACAGAGCAGCAGTGAGCCAGAAGAGCCTCCCAAAATAAACATCAGCATGTCAAAAGAAGGCAGCAGATGCACTCCTGTGTATGGAGGATTACGAGATCCCTGTGAAGGGTACTATTCATTCTTCCCTAATATCTGTGAGAGCTGGGTGTCAGCATCAGCTCAGCTCAGCTCGAGGAATGTTTTAAGTCATATTTGAATCTACTTTGAAGACGTGCAATGCCAGAAACCAGAATACGAACATTTTAGACATCAAGTAAACAGCTTGGAAATTTGGGTTTGAAATTGTTCACTTGAGTCCTAACCCAAAAGAGCTTTCCCAGAGAACAGAGTGCAACATCAGGGAACTAACGCCAAGGCTGAGTTTGATTGACATAGTACTACTTTATTCCATTGTTTCAACTTTCTTACAGGTTTTAAAAAAATGTACAGGGGTTCAGAACCACCTCAACAGAACAAGGAGTACAGTATTAAGGGAGCTCTAGAGTCAAACCACAAGTGTGCACACGTGGTCAGCTTTCATTACAAAAAGTAATAGGCACAATCTTTACATATGCATTTTGGTGAAAGAAGGAGTAATAGTGCAGTGTTAAAAGGCACCAATAATCAATAATTGGGCCTTTTTTAAAAGCCAATAACCATCTAAGAAAATTACATTTGGTTCAAAGTTATAATTTAAATATTGTATTGATTGGCATGCATCTGAACCCCTGGCAATTTATTACACAAACCTAATGTGTGCCATTGCAAAATCAAAAAGATTTCATTGGTGGACCTGAAAGTCAGTTCAGTACAAAAGGACACATCAAAGCTCTCAGCCTGTATTTAACACTAAACAGTCTTGTTCACCTCCTCTGAGAACACCTGTCTAGCAAAGAGCTGCACAGAAGGATTTATCTTAAACCAAGTGTCAATTTTTTAATCCTGTAGCATTGACCTATTCCATGTGCTATGAAAGCATTAGGCACAGACCACAATTTATGTTTTCTCTTAAAAAAAACCACAGTATGTGCAAGTGAGGTTCACACAACAGACTGACAGCTACAACAGTAAGCTCTGTAGATTTCCCAAAGAAAAGGGTTGGTTGTTTTAATTTTCTAAGCAGTGCTACACACTGCTGTGTGCCATTATCATATCTGAGTTAGGAGCATCTGTGGAAGCAGTGAGGAAAAGCTTTAGTACACCCTAAAGGACACTACATCGATCCCGTGTGCTGACTGAACTGGGTCAAGAGAGGGAAGGACTGGAGGAATCAGTGTTCATAGGCAGCTGCAGTCGGCCAGCCAGGGAGGGCTACTGCTTCCTGCAGAAAGAATGGTCTGGAACTCAGGTTACCTCACAGGTGCCCTCAAACTCCCCCACCTGCACACAATGGAATACAGGGATGCACAGCAAGGAAAAAAAGGGGAAATGACGAGAGCTTCTGTGTAAGTTGTACCAAGAGGTGCCAGTTTATCCCAAAGCATCATGCCCAGGGTAGGGTTTATGCATTGCAGATTTTTTGTACAACTGAAAATTGTACAATATGTGAGCAGAGATAGAGCTGATTATTATCTGCAGCATCTACTACAGTCCTCAAGTACATAATTTACGGATAGCTGCATACTGTGGTGTTCATTGCTTCCTCTTAAATGTATGAAAATTCTGAAGGCTACAGTATATTCTGACACAAAGACAACTTGTCTACCGGGGGGAAAATGTAAGATAGTAACTAACTAATTTGTTTTACGAGGAATCTCCTCTGATGTGGTAGTTACTTCATGCCCTTTGAAAGATTTTTATTTCTGACTTTCTTCATCATCTCTGTTGAACTGTTCTCCCGACAATTTCACGAGAGTTCAGTGACCCCTCTTACAGCTGCCTTTGCCTTTTCCAGGATCCCTTTTAAATTCACTTTAACACCACGGCAAGCTGTTCAAGTAAACATTTCTCTCTGGCAAGTTTCCAGATACCACAAATACTATCAAAACTCAGCATTTGATTACATGTGCCAGTTTTCTTTAAATGGAGCAGGAATTAGCCCGTTTCCTTGGTTTAGGGTCCCGTACATCCCTGTCTTTTGAGCACATACAAGATGAACATATTGTCTCTGACAGTCTCCGTAGTCCCAGCCTGAAAACGCTGTTGGAGAGGCTATAAATCACACAGTTGCAGAAACTATTGCTTATAGCAAGCCACGTTGTTAGGAAGGAGAGTGCTGCGTTTTCCAACACCCTAGAGCTCTCCAGCAGAAAGTAAATGATATAAGGGAGCCACAGCACGTAGAACACGCTGGTTATCCGGAACAAAACCATGGCATAGCGGCGGTCGGGGCTGTGCCCAGCCTCCCCAGCAGCATCCCCTTCGTGGTTAGGAAATCGAGCTCTCCGATCACTGATCTCTTTGGTGTGCTGCCGGCAGATTTTAAAGATGTGGAAATAGGTGAAACATATGACAAAGGCAGCAGGAGCATAGAGTAAGCACACGATAAAGCCAGTAAAGTAGGCATTAGTTAGCCAGGAGGTAGCACACCATTGAAAAATATCTCCATGGTAACCAGGTTTTCCCCAACCAAAGAAGGAAGGCAAGAAGATCAGACAAGAGTATATCCAGATCAGACTGATGCAGATTCTCAAGCGACAAGGTGTGACCAGCTGGTTATAGGAGAGAGGCTTTGTTATAGCGAGATAGCGATCCACACTGATGCAAGCAAGACATGCCATAGATACGCTTTTGAGCACAGAGATGATGTATCCAAAAACTTGACAAGTCAAGGACTCGTGGACACCTGTTGAGTAGTGGAGCAGTGACAAAGTAGGAACCAAGCAGCTGACTCCAACAAAAAGATCAGCATAGGCCATGGTCTGAATAAAATAGCTGGTGGTGTAATGGTGCAGGAGCGGAGCGCAGTGGAAAACAAATATCACAGTTAAGTTACCCGCAATAATTAAAAACGTTAGCACGACAATAACGACTGTCTCAAGGATACAGATGTCAACTGCACTGTAGTGACCAAATCCAAGAGGGCAGGACAGGTGCTCAGATATGTTCATAACACTACTGCTCATATTCAGAGTCCTCCATTCAATCCATCGGGACTGGTTCATGTTTTGTGCTTAGGGAACAGGCAATGTGAGCCTTAGTGAGCAGGTGACCTGCTGAACAGCAGCTAAACTCTGCTTCAGCGCCTCACGGTCTCTCTCTGCAGACACTGCCAGTGCTTACAAGTGAGAGGATTAGAGTCCCATAGCTGTTGATGCCTCCTCAGCATCAGTGCATCACCTCTGGCACACCTTGGCTTTAAGGAAAGAACAAAAGAAAGAAAGAGAGAAAGAAAGAAAACAAAAACAAAAGCCAGAAAGAGAAAGGCCACTGATCAGCTCCTCCAGTGCTCTTGACCCATCTTTAGCAAACACAAGGCACTTCTAAAACAAACAGAAATAAAAACTGACAAAAGAGACACATTCAGTTCCCAGGGAAGGAGGGGAGAGAAATCTGACTTGTTTTCCTGAGAAAGTCATTTACTTTGGAATATACTGGGGAGAGGGAGAGCAAGGGAAGGAGGAACCTCAGTACAACTCAGGTTTCCTGGACCAGCAGTTACTGAAGATAATCTTTATGTCTTAGTTTAAATCACAGACTGACTGGAGACTAAAGGAAAAAGTTCATCCTCTAACGCTGTCTTTTCTTGCTTGGTTCAGAAGATGGTACTCCATCTTATCCATGCTATTCATTGGAAAGGTAAGGAAAACATTTTTGTCAAGGTTAATTCCAATAGACTCACCACTATTTGAGTATGAATAATGAATTTTATTTAGGGGGAGACAGGTGGGGGACGAGGCAGATTTGTCCTCTGGCTCCCAAGAAGGAAAACATACATCTCACATACAATGAGGAATATCGTGTCTATTCATTTAAAAATGAAAATAATTTAAAAATAGATTTTGGAGATTCATGTCAATATTTACAGTTGCTTTAAACAGTTATAGTCCATTACAATTACGAATGCCAGAATCATAATTCAGTGTCCCCACAGACAAAATAAATGCTCTTGAATTTAATTTCAGCAATGGCAATTTAAAATAATCATCTTTAGAAACTCTGCCGTATCTACTACAGTGGATCAGTACCCAGGAGTTCATAGGTATATCCATGATATTGCTCACCTCTGTAGCAACAACTGAATCATTTCACAAACCCCCACACAACGAGCTCAGAAACTTCCATCTGCATTCTGCTGGGAAGCTAATGAAATGCTGATTTGACTAGAAAAGCTGCCATTGTTTACTACTCCATTATTCTGTTGCTCAGCTTCATCTTCTCAGGGGTTTAAGGTTTCTATATTTATTAGATGAGCTGCATAATAAATAGTTGCTTTAAAATTTTTTTCTTCTATTTGCAGTACATTACCTTGTCCATTTTATTCACAGCTATGGAGAAAGAAAACATTAAAAGAAAGCATCTTCTGTGTTCAGTTTTAAGTAAATGCTTGATTAGTCCATGAATCATTAGGCAGGTAATTAAATGTATACAATCTTGTTTTTTGAAAGGCCCCTAAACGTTAAAACCATCATTAATCCTAGAGTTCCTGAGATTAGAAGACTAGCAGTGAAAATTAATGAATCCACATAAAATTATCTCCAAGGTCATTCAGCTGGCTTTTGCTTTAAGTCTCTTTAAAAGTACCAGGATCTCTCTGATGCTCCTGACAGTCCTTGCCGTGTCTTCAGGAGGAATTTCAGATACTAGAAAAGCCAAATGTTCAATTCTGTCGCAGCACTTTGAGAGAAAGCATTCTTTTTGGAGTTAATTTCCTGTCGTGCATCGCCACGCTGTACAGAAAGTCCTTTCGGATTTTATAACATCCCCGAATTTTCCGCCTATTTGCTCCCTTTGTCTATAAGCAACAGAGCACGTACAGAATCACTCCTTTCTCCAATTCCCTGCTAAAGCAAGAGAGAAGCTTTCTCACCTACACGCATCCTCACCAGCCGCTATGTCCAATACTTGAGAGGGAGTCAGTCCTGTTAGCGCGGTGCGGCTGCCGCTGCTGCCCCGCTCCCCCCGAGCGGTGATTGCTGCACCTGAGCCCGCTGCTCCTCCTCCTCCTCGTCCCCTCCTCCCCGCCGCAGCTCTCCGGGCGCTGGAGCGCTGCCGGCCGCTCCCCTGCTCCCGGCCCGTCCAATGGCGCCGGCAGCGGCACCGGCACCGGCAGCGGCACCGGCAGCGGCACCGGGCGGAGGGAGCAGCGGACTCACCGAGCCGGGCACCCGCGAACCGCTGCGCTCCGGGAGCCTGGGGAGGAAGTCAACACATCCCTCCTAGAGAGATAATCCAGACATAATCTAATAAACTACCGTCATCACCCCACTGAAACTGTTTACTAAAACAATCCCACGTTACTAATTGTGCACATCACCTGCTAAGGGTTAGCTTGGTAAAATATCTGCCGTAGTTCCACACAAATTTTCTAGTCTTCCTTAAAAGAAAAAAATTCAGCCCCCTTTTTAATTACGTCCACTGATTAATGTCTTCCAACTTGTTACAACACTCATCAGTACCCGGTTTCGATATTGTATGAGTATTACCAGTACTCTAATTGCTTCAACATCGGTTTAAATACAAATATTTGTAACACATTATTTTCCAAACTGAACCAATTAACTCAGCTCTCTACTCCTGCAAACAGATGCAGCTATTCTCTGATTAAATAGTCAGAACTTTTGTTTACTTCGTGCTTCCTAAAAATAAACCCAGTCACAGAAATACAATCATCAAAGTTATCTCACACAGACACTCCATGCATCCTCAGACACTGAAACAGCAAATTTAGATACCCAAACAGCAACCACAGAACAGCATTTTGGGCTATCGATCAGCAGATGTGTCTTGGAGGCTTTAACCGACCAAGTCATTAGAAACCACAGTGATTTAAATCCTTCTAGTTCCAAGGCAAACCAAAGGCAAAATTTTAATGAGCAGCTCCTGAGTTAACATCTTGTATGTCGAGTATTGCCTGGAGCAAATGTCCAAGTCTGAATGACAAGTCTGTAGCAATGTGAAGCAGCACAAACTGCAGCAGTGTGAGAGTGGTTTGCAGTAAGGGCATGTGATCATTCCAAAGTCTTCTATCAGAGCATTTAAGAAAAAATTAAATTATCTTCCATACCTCAGAATGGTAAATGGCTCCAACAATAGACTTAATGACCCAATTTAGACCCTGAGCACAGCTTTAAGCCCCAGTCATCCACACCAGGGCAGAACAATAGGGAGCAATTTTTATTCCTCCTCTTTCCACTCGTCCTGTGGGGGAGGAGGAGGAGAATAAACAGTGTGCACAGGCATGGCAGTGACCAGTACTTCTCCTTGGGACAGATCGTGGCTGGCACCAGGGATATAAAGGGCCAAAACACCTTAAAATGGACATTAGGGAGACCCAAAGGTACACGGGGGCACGAGATAAGCCAAGGTACAGCCTGACAAAGCAGACCACAGGAAGCACGTGCTCAGCACATCGTGCTCCACACAGATTTAAGGACTGGTAACTGCTAAAGCTTCCAAATGTCACAGTAACCACTGAGTCACCCTGATGTCAGGTCAGCCCCAGCTGCTGCCTGCTGCGTGTGCCCAGAGTGCTCAGCTCTGAGAACAAGCATATGTTTCAGGGCTGCTACAAGAAATCCAGGCTCTGCTGAGCAGGTAACGAAAATCAATGGCAACCTCTGCTGGTTGGTTCTAGACACAGGTGAAACGCATCCTCTAAAGAAATTATAACTGAAGGTACAGAGTGATTCCAAAGCAGGGAAGTTTGACTTCTTTGGGAATATGGGCAGGCTTTCTTTACTACCAAAAATCCAGTCCTGCTGCAAGCTGTCAGTGGCTCCATCACCTCAGCCACTCACTAGAAACTGCACCATGCTGACAGCACTAAGTTGTACTGTTTGAAGTATATTTAGAGGCAAGTGAAAACTAAGCAGAAACCAGCTAGTCCTGATGAAACTGTGCAGTTGCAGAGGGAATTTTACAAAATGTAGCAATACCAGAATGTTGTATCAGAGGGGGCAGGTTAAAAGCTCTATGTGAAAAGTTTTTTTATTTGGAGATTAGAGGCACATTTGGGCCTCTGGCACAGTTTTAAACAAAACATGCTGCAGGACTTGTTTTTTTTTTTTTCTTTTAATTTGTGTTTTAAGAGAAGGAAGTGAGAAAGAGAAAAGTTCTACTGGAAGAATTGCCTTACTGTCACCAAGGCAGCATCCTACGTGGTGCACAAGTTCCCACAGCTGGTTACATCCAGCTGGTGGACTGAGCACACTTCAAGCTGAATAGAAGAAGCAATTCCACACCTTCTTTATAAGTTACATCAGCTAGAAACAACACAAGTCGCCATACAAAACAGCAGACTCACACCATCTGATCCTGCTGAAAACAGAGGGGATGTGGTAGGAGCATGAGCTTTGTATATGCAAGCAAGGCTGCGAAAGCAGTGGTGAAGTGTGACCCTGAAAGGAAACCAGATAAAACTTCTCAGACAGAAAAAGTCCATATGGAAGGAGATTTAGAAGCTCCAAGCAAAAAAACCAATCTATTAGTCATTCTGTTTGTAAAGGAATAGCAATATTTCTTTCCTAAATCCTTTTTTGTAAGGCAATAGGACTGATGGAAGCAATCCCTGCAGTGCACAAAGCAACATCTCAATCACACCACTCATTTCTAGTTTGAAGTCTTCCCTTGTTACATTATTGGATGGTCAGCTGGATGAAATGGACAACAATAATTTCTGTAAAATCTTTTTAAAAGGCATTGGTGAGCGCAAGGAAGTGCAGCTGAGAGTGTGGGATGAGGAACACAGTAGTTATCTATTTAGATGCAGAATGACAGTGTTGATATACATACCAGCTCATCAGCTTCTATTTTTTCATGCCCAACTCCTTTTTTTTGTTGTTCTGTTTTACATATTTTTTTCTTTTATATACCTTCTCCTAAGCCTAAAGAACAAAGGTGTTTCTTTCAGTTTGCTTTATTTTTAATCTTAACTACCTCTGGCATATACTTGTCCACATATCATATGGACACCCTGGTTTTGTTTTTAATGCCTCCAGGATAATTCTATTCTATAAAGCTTACAGCTGTAGTGCAGCTTAAAGTAGCAGAGGAGGAAGGAAAAGAATTTGTTGCCTTAAAAATTGTGTGTGTTTTTAGATGGGGTTTTCTACATCATATTAGTGTTTGAAGTTGTTCTATGAAGTCCTATTAGTGCTGTATTTAAGGCAGAAATCTGTTCTATTTGTTATTTGGAATATAAAGCCTCTTCCCCAAATCCACCCACTCCAGCTGTCTATTTAAAACCTGCCACGGAGAGCTCGCGCTTACACAGAACGCACGGGGATTTTGACCTGAGCACAGGCATATGATGAGATGGAAGAAGTGTGTGTGTGTATATATATATATATATATATATACACACAAATAAATCCTTTATTTTTTTTCTCGAAATAAGCTCAGGCTTCTCAAACCCCATATACCCTGTGGATACCATCTGACCCCATGCCTTGCTCCAAACAGGGTCAAAGTTCTAAGTCAGATCCAACACCAAATTTAAGCCATGTTGCGCTGGGTCCTATATTTAGCTGAGCTGTGAACATCTCCAAGGATGGAGTTTTCACAGCCTGCCTGGGCCCCTGTTCCAATGTCTGACCACTCTCTCTGTGACTCCCACCATCAGCTTGGAATTTTTCTTGCTGTGGTTTGCCTTCATCCTCACTAAGACTAAACACACTTGGGCCAGTGGTGCAAACCCAGAAGTGCCAATTCTGAAGGAAACAGTATATTGTAGAAACTTTTAAACCATTTCCCCACCTGCTAGTCTCATTTATCAGTTTTGCTATCAGAGATCAGTTCCTTTCCTTGTCCCTCCCACCCTATGATCCTAAAGAATGCCATAAATCATTTTACAGTGCTGTGGCCCACATACCCTGTGCTGCAACGAAGACCAGGAGACAGCAGGTACACAGCTGCAGTTCTGAAATGCAGATGCTCTCGTGGAGCTCTTACCTCACAGGTACAGGAAAAAAGGCAGCACAGGCCTTTGCTGCGTTAGGGCAAAACTGGCTTTGGTGGCAGAGGCAGAGTAGGTTCTGTGAGGTGGGGGAGAAGGAAGGGACTGATAGAATTTGGAGGCAAGGGCGGGGGCAGTTCAGGAAGGGCTGGAAGGGGACAGTAGCCTCCTGAAAGGCCAAGAGATGTGAAGGGAGCTGATGATTCCTCTGCCTTTTACTACTGCTACTCCAGCAGGCTCAGGTTCAGCCTGATCCTCTGCTGGACTCACAGCTCAGTCCTTTTCCAGCACTGTTTCTAATGATGTAAATATTAGCCATTATCACATAAGTGTTAGGTAATTAGGATACTGTGATGCAGAACAAAGAAAAATGGGCAAATAATTTTTTTTCATGTGGATCAGTAGAGAGAGATGGGCATTCACATTTGCAAATTTATCACGCAGTCCTTTCATGCTGTTAAGCAACAATTACATCGAATGCTTCTAAAGTTTGAAACTTTCAAATTACTTCTAATATTCATGTATTTAATAAATATTAAGCAAGTTTTTGGAGTAAATTGCTACAATCTCCTTTTAAACATTACTGCCTGTGACCTCATGGATTATATTTCATAGCATCACAGAATGGTTTGGGTTGGAAGGGATCTTAAAGACCATTTTGTTTCAACCCTTCCCACCATGCACAGGGATGCCACCCAAAGATGCACACAAAGCAAATACTTTCCTGAATTTCATATAAAAGAACATTTTTCTTAAGGAGGAACTTCTCTCAAGATGATATTGACGGTCCCAGGACAAATTGAATCCACTTTACAAGCTCAGTCCGGAGTGACAAATATCACCAAACTGCTGTGCCCTGAATCAATGGAAATAAAACTCTGTGCAATAAACTATCAGTGAAAAAGTGAATTTACTTCAGGGAAATGTTGTGCAGCCAACTGAATGGTGATAATTAAAGCTTTTCAGGAACCAAAAAGGATTTGCTCTAAGCAGCACATACGCTACAGAACAATGCTATTTACTGAATGACCATATATGCTAAGAAGCACAACTTAGGACGGTATGAAAAGCAAAAAATTGAAGCTGTACCCTCAGCCAGTTTCATGCATGTGCCACTAACACTAAACCACCTGCTCTTACTCTAGCAGCAGTTTAAAAAAGAAAAAGAGAAGTACAGTGGCAAAACAACACCAACTTACTATCTCCCACTGCTCCCATCTTTCAAAAGATAATTAAAATATTAAATCACAGGACAAAAGATAGCAATTAAGAGAACTTTAAATAAGAAATGCTGAAATGTAAAGAATAGTCCGCACAGTGCAGGTAGCACTGCCCTTTCCTTTCCTGTGGGAATAACTTTTCATATTTCAAAATAATATGTAAGAGAGCTTAGTACTGCATTCATCCAAAACTTTTAGAAGCACTTATTGACATTGTTGTACTTTTACTAATACTTTTGTCTGTGTCAAGCCAGGAATTACATTCCATAGATACTGGTATTCTAAAAGCGTAATTCAAGTGGGCACCAAGAAAGTGTATGTTGAAAAAGATTCCAGCTTGCCTTTAAGGAGTGTAAGCTCAGTCAGTATTAGCAGTAATTCCATTTCAGCAGAGCTAGAATAAGAAATTTTAAAGCTATATTAAAAAAAATCCTGAACATTGTGATGGCCTGCTTCAATTTTTCACACACTGCAAGACGAACAGTTCTCTTAAACTACAGCATGACCTTTTAAAAGGCAAGCAATTTTGATTTAATGAGTTCAACTGATGAATAATTTATTACAGCCTTAATTAGGCAGCCAACTTGTAAGGCCCATACAAAAGCAACTACTAAGAACACGAGGACCGAACCCACGTACACTTTTGAAAGACAGACATACACTGTCTGTCTTTCAAAATCCAAAGCTTGGATGTACCACAGAATAGTTCCACTTCAGTCTAATTCTCCCTTAAGTGACAAACTCATGGACAGACATCAAGAATTCAAATGCACCCCCCATGGATGTGGCTTGGGTTAAACCATCACAGAACGTTCTCCCAGAACACCCAGTCTAACCCACACAGGCTGGCTGGAAACACGGGCCTGGCCACACCAACAATTTATCTTCTAGTTGATTATACAATTGACACATTCCACCCTAAACTTTGCCTTTACTAGATTTTTTTAAAAAACAGTTCTTCCTCAAGGACATGAGAGGTGGCTCAGAAAAGCACTGAACAATCAGGATCATTGAGGAGATGAAGTCACAGATCCAGCTGTTGGTATGGGCAAAATCAGTTCAGAACTAAAGGGCTGCTCTTTGTTTTAGTGAAGGGTCTACTGGGGAGCAGGTGGTAACAACCCCAAATCCCAGTAAATCCAATTCCACTACTTCTTGAGAACAAAAAGCTAAAAATAATCAAAGTAAATAGTGGATTTTTAAGACTATTTTTAAACTAAGTGTTACTCAGGATTACTATTTTACCACATTGTGAAGAAATAGAAAAGAGGAACATGAAAAGGATATGGCACGGTAACTATTTATAACCTGAAGGGTGGCACATTTTCTTTTTATGGATTTTAAGCTCAGCTTCATTTAGACCAAATTTTCCTCCCAGCTGGAAGTGCTGGAGAGGTATCACTTCTGTTCTCCTCCAGCATGGATCCATACACCCTTGCATCAATATCCATATATGAGAAAGGACAAGGAATAGCTTCCTGCTGAGAATGATCTACAGGGAAAATTTTGCCAATAACAGTGGAAGTTCATTCCTGGGTAACTCACAGACGTGGAATCTGGAAATGAGAGGTGTTAGGAAAATGCCACTGAAAGCAAGAATTACTGACTTTCCCCCCCGCACCCCCAAGTTAAAAAATAGCTAATTAAAATCTATAAAATCATCATACATCTGATAACTATTTTTTAAAATTAATGACATCTAAATACATTCAACTTCCAATAAGTAATGAATTTTGTCTTATTAGATAATGAGGACATTTATATTTATAGCCAGAAATTGGCACATGTAAAATGTTATGTGAGCTGAGAAATCATTTATTCTAGAAGAAATACCAAACCTGATATTATTTGCCATCTTTTATAAAAAAAAGAAATTCAATATATATTTTATCAGAACTAAGAATAAGTTAAATGTAAAGACAACATGGAGATCTACAAATCCTTTTGGAAAGGACACTGTCAGGGAATGGAGAAGCCAAGCCTCTAGATTAAATTCATGGCCAACTTCTTTCACTGATATTAAATTCACACATAAACCTATTCCCTCTGCTCAAGATCATGGCTTGAAGCTGGAAGTCAATCACTTAGTTAATATATTTTGAAGATATATCACATCAAACTGCCCCAAACACGGAATATCAACACACTGAAGGAAACACTGCCTCTAACTCAGGGACTTTACAGCCGTTCCATATATTGAAATAAAGATGTTAGAAATTACCCTCTTAACAGCTAAGGTTTTCTAATCCACTAACTAAAAGAAATTAGAACGAGAAACAGCAATTTTTTACAAAGGAAAGGTTTTACACCAGTAATTTGCATTCATTTTTCTAAGTTACGAAAAGATTCAATAGTCAAAAAAAATGCCGTAGAAATGGAATAAACCTGGATTTTAAAAAGCCTGATTTTTCTGCTAATGTTCTAACCCAAGTGCTCACAGGGGATGAGCTTTGGTACATTTCCTTTCACCTGCAAAGAAGGTTCTTTATAAAACAAAGCAAAAAAAAGTAAGGGAAAAATGGTCACATTCAAAAAGCTATATTTTATTGTTATGGCAACTGATATGCTAAAAATAAAGAAATAAAGTTGTTATGGCAACTAGAATTTTAAAGGCAGTCAAAAGTAGAATAATCAAACATTCTGCTGGCTTAAAATATAACATCTATGACTCAATTTACAGAAAGAGCTTCAGAGACAAACAGAGGTTTGGTTTTCTGGGGGGGATTCTGCTTTGGAGATCACAATTAGTCCAATTCCAGAGAACTCTAAGGAGTACAAGGGAGCATCTCAAGGTGAGTAGAAAAGCACACACTGCAAGTTCTCACAGTCAGGAGGAAGAAACAAACACCTTTTACCACTTATCTGATGTGCTGGTGAGCTTACCTAGATCCACAAAATGCATCAGGGTGCCCAGAGAAGCTGTAGCTGCCCCATCCCTGGCAGTGTCCAAGGCCAGGTTGGACAGGGCTTGGAGCACCCTGTGCTGATGGAAGCTGTCTCTGCCCAAGGCAGGGGGTGGAACAGAGATGAGATTTAAAGTCCCTTTCAATCCAAACCATTCTAGGATTCCATATAAAGGTTACTAATTAATTTTAAATTAAGTACTGAAAAGTTAGGAAGTACCAAAATTTATTTGTCTGAAGCAGCAGAGCTCTGTCTTGTTGTATGTATGGAATTAAAAAGATGCCTATGACTACAAGATGACAATATCTTTAAATTTCTGATACGTCCTTGAAAATCATTACAGGGCTCCTAATTATACAAGCACCTCCACGATCATCTCAGAGAACTCTTCTATCCATTATTTCTCAGATTGTCAAAACTGCTACTTCTGTTAAAAATTAACAGAACTGTGTGCACCATGAAATATTCCAAAAGTCATACTGAGACAAGCCTTAATTAATAATAAGCAAAGCGTTTAACAGATACTTCAGGAAATTATGACTAGAAACAGTAACTTGTACTGGAAATATTTGCACTTAAACCAGGCACATAGCATGTGCTAGGATCCCAGTGTAAGCTGGTATTTTAACACAGCATGTGCCTTTTATTTTGGCTTCACTGCACTGAAAATTTAGGTTGCCTCTAGCAGTACTCGTAATTCTTTTGTGACCCACATCAAAAGTCTCTCACGGCAATCCACAAGAGCTTTCAGTTAGCAGAACTAGCGTGGCCAAAAACACAGCTCAAAGTCAGGCTCTTCACTTGCCCTCAACGGAGAAGAATCAGATTAATTCCTTATTGCAGCACAAAATTCAGATGTACACTGGAAATTCAAGTAATACATAGGGCTGTGCAACAAGGCTAACACTGAAAATTCAAGTGTATTTCTGTAGTTTTGCATCTTCAGCCCCAGTCTTAACCCCTGAGGCTGGATACACAGCTAACTCATCCCCTCTCAAGCATCATGTGAAGCTAGACTTTCCAGAAATGCCAATTATGTAGGTAAATATCTTATTTAATGGATCTATGACCAAGTCAACAGCTTCTGCAAACGCCATGTACAACACTTACTGTACATACAATACCAGGAGTCAGGATAAATCCTAGAAAGGGAATATCAAGACATTAAATCAAAGTTTCAGGAGCATACTGTCTCTGCTCGGGCTAAAGGAGCCTGGCTGCGTGTTTTCAAGGCTTGCTGCTGACTCAACCAGACACTGCAGACGGTCCTGAGAAGATGATCAGCCACTGCTGCTCTGAGCTGTCTATGAAATTAGTTTCCTCATTACTTAATCAAGTGCCTGACTGCCTGAAATATATGGTTTTGAGTTCAAAGAAAATGAGCAGACATCCAAATATTACTCCCCTTAACTGCCAGCTGTGTAAATCCATTGCTGGCATTCAGCATCAGCATTCTTGTTATATCAGGGGTAGCAGTCCTGGATTGAATGCACATACATATATAAAAGCATCACCAAAGAATATTCATTCCAGCATTTGTGGGTATATTTTATCCCTAATGTGTTTATATATTTTCAAATTTCTGTTAAAGAAGGATAGGAGAGTCTTTACAGAAAGGCAAAGGAACTCCCAGACAACAAAGAGCAAAAGAGCTTTCTGGAATTACATTTACAAGCTCAGGAAAGAAAGGGGGCATGGTTCCAAAAGGTCCCTCCAATTCCTCTGCCATACAGGTACCAAAAAGTGGAATTAAGACTGCAATGTTACATTAACCTACCTAAGGCTGGCTCCCTGTCCATCCTGCCCAGCCCCAGAGCTTGCTCCCATCTCACCCTGACACCACACCTGAACAGTGAATCTCAGAGAAATGGGGGGAAGGAAATTTTCTAAATAAAAATCCACAATTACTGTGACTAGCCCTGCAAATGGTAGGTAAGGGTATAAAAAAAGAACATGCAGTAAAAGAAACCTCTATTGGCAAGCACCACCTGAAACTGCAATCCCCATAAATGATGATTTCGTTTTAATGCAGGCTGTATCTTGTACTACTGAGTCAGAAAAGGTTGTATTTTGAAACTGGATTGCTTTGAAGACCAACGAGCCATATGAAGACAGCTTTGTCATATGCAGGATATGATTAAAATATGTGAAGCTCCATATCATCAGTATTTGCTTGTCAGTTTAAAAAACAACTGATGAAAGCTCTCAGCAAGAAAAAAAAATCCTAGCTGCCAAAATATTTGTCTATGTCCACAAAAACTTAAATAAAAGATTGTTAGAAAGAGTATATGCGGTAGCAGACTGCAGTCAATATCCTTCTGGTTAGTTTACCTCAGCAGCTGCGAATTTGCTTGCTGATAGGAAACAGGACTCAATTTGCATGACCATATTCATCACTGCAAAGGGAAAAAATTCCTTAATGGATACAGATTGTAAAGAAGATCTACAGGTTTCTCAACTCTTTTGAAGGGATTACTGTAGAATCTACCTTAATACCAGCTCAGGCCCTTAGAAGAACATCCTATAGAACCCACAAATAATCCTGTCATTCGGGGTTCTATCATGAAGAAGTCATACATAAAGTAAGGTAGCAAAAAGTCCAGAATTCACTCCTATATCAAATTCCAGTTTGGATTTAAGTGATGTATTCATCACTTCTGCATGCTTTAATATTCGACACATGCAGCTCAAGCCTTGCTGAGTTTGTTACTGTTTCAATTTTTCGGAACTGCTGTCCACAGCTATGGTAAAACATGCTTTAATAAAGTGTTGGCCACCAGTATTGGTGTTAACAAAGGCATTTTAAGAGACTTTAAACACCGAATGTTTGGATTCTTAGTGTTAATCTCTAAGCATTTAGAGTACTCTTTAATTTTTATACCATCAAACATTAACATACTGAAATCAGCAACTAATAGTCAGGAAAAGGTGGTTTTGTCTCTTCAAGAAAGGTATTTAAGATTTCTAAAGTTCCAGCTCTGGAGTGCTGCAGCCTCCTGAATGCCAGTTATGCAACCCTTACTTGAAAGCAGAGGCCGGTTAGGAAGAAGTGGATTTGAGAGGAAAGAGGAGTACCAAGAGCAAGTTGAGTGCTTCAAACATAATTATGCCTCAGCAATGATAGCTATTGCAGTGGACACAGACATGAGGATTTGCTTCAGGTAAGCAGTGCCCTGTGCTAACAGGGAAGATCACACACACAGAATTCCACAAAGACAACACACCCTGCAAAAAACTTCTGAAACGATCCAGTTTTCCTCAGGGGTGTAGAAAACCATCGTTTAAAGTGTCTTTACTACAGCTCTCTTTCAGCATTTGCATCATTACAGCTAGAGGAAAACTGAACACCTACTAACAAATCAACATTCAAATTCAGCTGGGATACCTATTTATGTTTTATCCAGGAAGGAATATCAGGGATTTTCAAATGAGCTCTGAGGTGCCAAGAACTAGCAGCTCTTACCACACTCCAAGGGAACAGCGAGGCAGTGACACATCCCAACTCCATCCTACTTAAAAACCACTTGTTATCTGCATCAATATTCATATATCCTGAGCTTATGACACTATCAACAGATACAGTAATAGAACAGTAATATCAATTCTTGCAGTAACCATCATTTAAACCTATTCAGGCCATAATTCTGATACACTCTTGGTTTTATCGCTGTTTGAAATGATGGGCAACTCCACTCCCCTGGTTTGCAGATAATGGACTGTAAATTTACACAGACAGAACGCAGACTGCAAGAGGGCACATGCAAATCTCATTTCTACTCCACCCCTCAGAATAAATGTGTCAATTGATGTGACTTTTAGGGCAGAGAGGTCGTACATCACCTCAAGAGCCCGGAATTGTATTGTGAGTGTGATTTTAGTGTTCTCATATGTGGTTATGTATGGGAAAGAAACTGGAGAAAAATTCTTAATGCAGCAGAACATTTTATAATTTTATGCAGACCCTGAAAATAAAATACTAGTGGCAATATTTTCCACCTCAAGTATCATACATAAACATTAAAATGTAGATAACATAAAAATAAAAATTACTAATTGATGCACCTCCTTTATTTCCTGAAGGAACCTGTCATTAAACTGACAAATTCCTTTGAAGATGAAGAGTGAGCATGAGATTTTCCCTTTTCTGCACACAAAATTGAAAGACTTCCTCCAGATGAGTGCTAAATGAATCAAAACTTGGCAAATTAAATTCCCCTTAGGGACATTGTAATCCTGAGTTTGTAAGAGTAGTATTAACATTTGCTATGGAACTAGGTGCTAGGAACGGGGTACATTTATCATAAACTAAACCTTTTATCTGAAGTTTGAATTTAAATGAAGCTATTCAAAAAATTAAAATTGTATCAACTTCTGCTCTTCCGAGACAATAACTTTTCACTGATTTCTAGGAAGTATTTTCATTTCATACATACTTTATTGTCCCACAGTATTGCAGGAGCACTAAAATAATTCAAACTAGGTGACTGTAACTGTCAGCACCAACAGATCAGCTTACACCAAAAATGAAGCTTCCCATCACTCCAACCAGCAAGAGCTGATTTGTCTCCACAAACCACATTACATTATAAAAAGATCAAGAATCTATTTGCCATGAAATGAATGATCTCAGTTTAAGAGAAGAGTTAAGTAACAGTCATCCTATATTTACCCTTTAAGAAAAGGTGAGGAAAAGTAAAACCTAAGAAACTGCCTATACATACTGAATTTAAAAGAAACAGGAAACTCAAAAACTCAGATCAGCTCCTCTAGATTTATTTTGCCTAATACCCAAGTGCCTCACTCAAAAAGCAAAGTAACAGGTATTAGCTCTTTGTCTTTTTAGTCAACTGAAAAAAAAAAAATCACATTTTTATTATAATGATCGTTTATCATTATGTAATAGGATTTTTTTATAATTGCTTAGCATACTGCTATGCCATCCTTGATATCTATTTCCTTTAAAAGTCAAGGGAGACAATTCCTAATTAGTAAGGAGACAAAATAAAGATGCAAAAAAACCACCCCCTATTCCTTGCTATGGTGGCCCCAACTCCCCCACTTCCAATCAGGACAAACAGATGCAGCATTCTGAACACAAATATTTCCTACAAAAACACTCTAATGTTTCAGTCCATTAACCAGCCTGCTGTGGCAGCTGGTGAACAGTCATCTTTTTAATTAGACACCCTTACTGATTAATTAGTCTCAGAACACTGAGCAGTGGAACCCTGCACAATGCTACTGGGACAAAAAAAAATATTCCTCTTCCCCTTCTTAGTGCTAACTTAACATCCTTTGGTATTGCTGCAAATAACCAGCTTGATTCATTTTCTACTCACACTAAAATAGCCTTCCTGTGCGAGGAATTCTCTCAATTCCCAGCTAAACTGTTTCACACAAATTGTATTTGCTTGACACAAATAAAATAAATCATAAAACCAAATGAACAAAACCACACAAACATGGCATCAAGGCACCAGTTTCAAAGTCAACTGCATTTGATCTTCTTTGTATAGAAACAGTGACTCACTTGTGATCTCCTCAGTTTTCCTTTTACCAACTATGCAAGTAAACTGGCAATAAAATTAAAAAGCCAAGTAAATATTAAGTATGAAACAAAGAAGCAAACACCTTTCCTTGTTTGAACAGTTTTGGGCGGGGGGGGCTTAAAAAATAAATACATTTCTGCATTAGGTTTACATGAAAGTTGATCTCCAGTCCTTGGAGCTCAGGTCGAAGATAGATGGACCAAGAAACAGATAATTAAGAGTTAATTCAACACATGGAAGATTATGCTTAAGCACATGTTGAAGCTTCAACAACGAGATTTGCTATTTTCATCTATCCTCTTTCTAACTTTTAATTTTGGACAAGACAATTCCAGAAATGTGCAACCTTAACTTTTGGGGTTTTTGCTTTTTACTTTAAAACAAGAGGATTTGTCTTGTAGGAATCAGAAATAATAATGCTGGTCCAAACTGAACATATAAACTACTTACATTAACTCTATATTGATTAATTTCATCCAGCCCCAAATCCAATCCATTTGCTCCACCTTCTGCAGCAATGGAAAATACTTTCCTATAATTGCTCACTATTGCATGAGATGCATACTGCTGGAGTAGTGATACCCCTGATTAGTGCCATTTTCATATTATTAAATTACTGAGGTCTGTTATTTTCATGATATAGCAATATTTAATCCCCAAATCAATGCCTCTCAGAGCCTGGGAGAATTCTTAGGTTTTTCACTCTTATGTAGCATGACTTAAAATGTTATTGGACCAGACCCAAAACACCAAAAAATACAGTCAGCAGAAAAAGCTATTTTTTGGCCAAGTCTTCTGAAACCTGACCCTTTAATTAGTTATTATCTCTAACTGTTCTGAGCACATGCTCATATTGCCAAAGGAAATTATGACAATAAACAAATAATCTTATTTTTGGTTCTCTTACAAGTCATTTGGAAGGACAGCCATTCAATCTTTCTTTGAGACCTTCGACTCAATGTCACCATCCAGTTCAAAACTGGGCATTCTCATTCCTACACAAACTTTCATTGTTTATCTGAGAATAGGCTTCTTTTACTGATCTTACTTTAAGAAATAATAATAATGAATTTAAAGCAAGTTTTGCTTCCTTAAACCACAGCAGCAGTTGCATTTAAAATAAGCCTTTATATGCTGTTAGATGAACATACAGTTCATTTCTTAAGGGAACTCCTATTGTAAACTGGAAGTCTTTTATGAATAAATCATACATTTTAGAATCAGAAATGCTACCTTAAAACAGTCCACCCAAAAGTTTTCAAACTACAAAACGTGAGTGACAGCCTTCTGTTTCTGCTCTCACTTTACTTACACAACTCCACACAGCCCCGACAGGAAAGAAGTCTCACCCTACAAACTCAGCAGTGAGAACACATGCAAGAATTAAAGCATCTAAAACAGAGAAGCAAAATTCTGACAATCAGCAGTGTAAGATGCAATAAATAAAACATATAAAATATGTTTTATTTATAAAGTATGTATAAAATACAAATAAACCCCATACAGATGCAACAAGTGTTTCAGACTAAGTTGCTACATCCCTGCCATCAAGGGACCACAGGTTTCCAATTATTTACACACTGGCAGTACCTGACACCTGTTCTGGCAGGGGCACACTGGGGCAAGGGGAGCACGAGTCTTGCAGGAGACAATTACCAGTCACAAACAGGGTACACTGTGGCGTGGCACCCACCTGGTTATCAGAGCTCTGCAAGTACCTCATCACGGAAAAATTCATTTGAGTCTCTGGGTAGGAACCAGTAAAAATGAAATAATGCCAAGCAGGCAGCAGAAAACACTCTGTTAATGAACCGACCTCAGCTCGTGCATGTTCTTCTACTTATACTCTTTTAGCAAACAGATCAGACATGCTCTTTCAAAAGCTCTTAAAGTACCAATACCACCCCTTCATTATCATAAGCAGATTTTTCTCACTGATTTTATTTGCCTTAAAACAATTACAGAAATAAAAATACACATTTATCCCTACTGATGTTTATTTGACTCCCCCCTTCCTGCCACGTGCAGCACTGTGAGGAGCCCATGGCACACATGCCAGCAAGGGAGGTAGGGCAGATTCTGGTTGTCATACAGAACACATTTACATATATGTCAGAAACCAAGCAGCTGCCAAATCACAACTCCTACTCCCTAAAATTGTATGCAAGGCCTACTATTGTGCTCCAGTCAAAATTCCTGAGCAACTCAGGGTGATCATCAAGCTGGAGCTCAGCAGGAGACCTAAGAGCGTGCAAGGCACTGCTTGTCAGCACTTGTGAGAGCACAAGTGTTTCTTTCTCCCTTCACTCCTGGAACTTCAAACTCACCTAGAGATGGGAATGAATGTTCTGATCTAAGGGAAAGGGAACACAGCTTCCCACATCACTCCTGACACACTGCTGATCTCCAGTGCACAGGACTAGAGGGCATGGAGGCCTTTTGGAGAAAATAAGTGCAGCATTGAGTTTTTTAAAAGAGACATTTTATGTTGCTTTCAGTGCTGAACTGAGACTCTAAAACAAACCCCAAATCATCCTCTCCTACAGAACACACCAAACCATGCACTCCTGTAGCTGAGAACCAGAAATCACAGAAAGACTAACACTGCAGCAAGTTCCAGAGCTCTGCATACAGATGGATATATACAGTATAAATGCACACCCAGGTTTGGTAGGTGATAGGACTTCTAGCTGGTCAATCTAACACAGCACTGCTGCACAAGAGTGGAATAGAACAACAAATGTGTCTGTATCATGGTCTCTAAACTAAATTTACATGCTGAGAGTCTGCTGTCATTCAGAGTATCACAAGGCACACATTTTTGGTCTGCCAACAACACAACTCTCACTACTGAGCACAGTTTCACCAGAAGTTAACCAGTAACACTGCAGTAAAGTCAGTTTTTACCAGATTTCTTCTGTCCCCGTAAGAGGCAACCATAAATCAGGTTGTCAGTACTAATAATTCCAGGTATTGAGTTCATCTTTCAAGCTGTGACAGTATAATGACAGACATTTTTCTAGTGGTCTCCCAGTGCTTTTTCTCACTGAGGTGCTGCAATTGCCAATTTAACCCAGGGTGAAGGTCACGCTGGATGAGCAGGGAAGGGCTGGAGTGCTGGGAGAGCAGGCTCAGAGGAAGGATCTCCTACCATGGACAGCATGGAATAGAACCCTGGGGACTGCTCCAGGAACTGGGCAGCAATGGGGAGCTGTTTGAGGGAGACAGAGCTTCTGGTGGCTTGTGGGGTGTCAGGAGAAGGAGGTGCCACCTCCTACTTCTGGTATCTGAGCCCACTTCATTCCCAGGACGGCACATGCAGAGCATCAGCAGCTCTCCCCACCCAGGAATGGCTCAGGAACACATATGTTCAAAGAATATACTGCTGAAGTGACCATGTCCAACTTCCAGAAGAGAAACATCAAGCAGAATGACCAGAATACAAGGAGACAATGAATTTGTGCAAACATATACATAAACTGAAAGAATCAAGATGAAAATTATGGGTTTGATGGGAAGAATAAAAAATTGTGGAAAAAATAAAGTTCATGTTGTTGGTATATTAGGATGGTAGCACACAAATAATGTGGAGGAAAGAAATCAGTTCTGCTTTCTCATACAGGAGAAGCAAGTAAACAGTCATTAATACCTAAATAACTCTGAAGCCTAACATTATTAAATTATTATTATTAGGTTATTATTGACACACAAAAGGTAACACTACAACCAAGACTTCAGTAGTATATACCACTGAAATATATATTCTACTACTCTCTCTGATTAATTCATGTTACTGACACACCAAAATGGAACTGAAAAGTTCTGTTCACAGACATAAACATCAGATAATAATTACTTAAAAAAAAAAAAACAGCTGACATTTTTTTCTGGAGCATCCCATATTAACTCTTCCCAAAGATGGGCCCTAGCTTTGGTATGGCATAGGCTCTCTCCTCTCTCTCCTTCTCTCATGAGTCTTTTACTGCCAAAAGATGGAATCACCAGCAGTTTAGACAGCCAGACTACAGAAGAAATTTTATCATTTCAGAAGTAAAATTATTTACTTTAGAAAAAAACCTCTGTATAAATGCTTCAGTTCAGCAGAGGATTTAAGTTTTTCATCAGTAACACTGTAATATTTTGTATTAAATACTGTATGAAGTATCATCTTCCAATATACACATCACTGCAATATTTCTGTAGTGAAAAGGCCAAGTGTAACAAGGTATTTTTGATGAACAAGGCTCCAGCACCAAGATAAACCTTGCATTTTAGAAGTTTTCCACTCCCTCCTCCACCATGAAACAAACATCTTTCCCACTTTTGGAATGCAGGAGCAAATAATGGAGGTGGCTTTGATGCAACAAACAGCTGACAGATGTCCTGTGAATGGTTTCTAAGGAAAATATAACCCAGCTACAACATCAAAATGAATGATTTACACTATCAAAACATTCTTCCTTCTTGGTAAAGAAAAAGAAGCCACCAGGACAGCTCTCACTCTGGGGATGCTTCTAAACTTCACAAACTTAATTATGTCAAATTAAGAGGGCAAGTAGCAAAACAATATGAGAACACTATGCAAGGAAATTTTGAATAACAACATCTAACCCAGAATTTCTGTGTGGATGGATAATTCATGACCCAGGTAACAAATCCAGCACTTGCTCTTGAGCAGCACATAAAATCATCTCTATCCATTTCTGCCATGAAAAGCATGTTTGAGACTGCTGCTCTTCTCTCAGAGCTCTGCAGTGGCAGAGCTCCAGAACCCCAAATGCTGAGATCACCTGTGACACTGCACAGAGCTCGTGCTACACAACACAGAGCTCCTCCCTTGGCCATCACAGATCTAAGAAGATCAAACAGTTCCACAGACTTCTTAGAATGCTGACTGCACTGATGGACACAGAATGGGAATTGATTCCCAAAAGGATTCTCCTCTCAGCTCACCCATGCAGCAAGCAGAATGATTTCCTGCTAGGTCAAAATGTTTTTAACATTCTTTTTTAAAATAAACTACAGAAAGAAGGAATACTCAATTTTGTGATGCTTTGTTTGGGTTTGTTTGAGTTTTGTAAAAATTGAAACCCCTAAAATTAAGGCATACATAAAACAAACTTTTGAAAAAACAAAGCAATGGATGTGAGTTTATAAAAAAACCCACAAGCGAACACCTGAACAAGCTGATGTTCTTATTATCAGCACAGCAAGGGAATAGAAATAGAATAGAAAGCTAAATGTCAAGTATTACTACAGATATAGGTCAGCAATTTCTGTTGCTAATGCCATGCAGCAGGTACCCATGGCAAGAGGTGAAGTCACAATTTCAGTTGCTTAAAACAAGTCAAACTGTTTCCTTCTTCTGCTGCCCTGCCACTGACTGAAACCGCTGCCCAGGAGAATTCATCTCAACCAAAGGAAAAAAAGGTGAACAAAAGAAGGAAAGAACAAATAATAAATTCCATACCATTGTGATGAGTATTCTGTATCTATCCAGCATTGCCTGGTTGTCGTGGCATCCTGCCAGCAGCTGCCAGATCTCTGCCCTCAGTGCTTCTGGAACACCACTCTTCACCAGGGTGGACAGGCCATTTGGTCTCACAACCAGGTTATTGTGCCTGAAACAAAGATGATCATTTGCCTGTTATACTCCAACTACAGGAGTCAAAATAAAGATTAAAAATATTAAAAATCTTTAAAGTTATTCACTAAAGCAGAATCAGCAATTGGCAACACAAACTTTTCTTCCACTGGTCATGGTAGTTAGTGTTTGTCAGATGGAAGGCAAAAACTCTGCAAGAATTTACAGTAAGAACCAGTGGCAAAATGTAGTGATACCCAAATTATCTAGGTGTGGAGATATGAATGAAAATTAACAATAAACAGTTGCAGAAACTGAACTAAGTTGGCTAATGAAAAACAATTTGAATTGAAAGAGAAAAATACGCCATCTGTGCAGTCAATTCAATTTAAATATTTTTTTCAACATATATGTTTTAGCTTAGGTTAAGAAAAATAAACTAAAAATAATGTAGGCTGTACAGAAAAATGAATTTTGGAAAAAAAATAAAAGACAATTTTAAGAGTACTATTATGAAGACTGAAGTTCTAGTTCCATGCTTCATGTCAAGAGTATGTTCCAAGTCCTACAAAACAGGAACACTGGCACACACATTTGTACAATCCCACTATTTCAAATAAATCTGCCTGTTGGTCTGAGCTGGTGCTTTCCTGTCTGGTTGTACACACACACACACCAAGGAAATGCAGGAATACAAAAATCACTGCACAGGCACAATATTACAGAGTTTTTAGTCACAGATGTTGAAAAGCCCTTTTGGAGATAACAGTATTTGCTAATCCAGATTAAAGCACTCTTAGGCTCCATTTTCAGAGCAATGCAGCAGGAGACTGCCCAAACTGATTTTTGGCTCTTTCTGCTGTAGGAAGTGCTGTGTTCTCCAAGTGTTTTGACCACTGTTGTTTTCCTGCTCTCCTGGTAGCAGAGCAGTGAGAGTGGCTGTTTAGCCAAATGCCAGCAAGCTGTGATTAATTAAGTAACCTGCAATTTAACCCTGGATTTGCAGTAAATGTTTAGAGTACTTATTCTGTGAAACAGGTCATTAGGGCATGAACAGATTACCACTGCTGTTTAAATTTAAAAGGTACTCTAAACCAATTTCTTTTTCCTGTGCTTTGGGGATGATATCCCCATTTTTCCAAATGACCTGAGAATTGAAAAGAGTGTGATTACAGAACAGCTTTATTCTTTTAAAAACAATAATTATTTTTAAATGTGCAGTGCAGTACAAGTAGTTTCACCTTTATCTTTACCCCTCAGATACCCAAATAAAAACTAGTTCCTTTTCTCTTTTTCAGTCCATTTTGCAGCCAGTCACATTACCCTAATGATACTGTGATGGGAAAGAGCTAGAAAGAAAACCAATATTCACAGAAACATTAAATGCACGAAGCACTGAAAGGACTTGCACAGGTCCAGAGAAGGCCCCAGAGATGCTCCAAGGGCTGAAGCCTCTCTGCTCCAGACACAGGTTGGGACAGCTGGGGGTGTTCAGCCTGGAGAAGAAAAGGGCTCCAGGGAGACCTTATTGTGGCCTTTCAGTACTTTAGAGGAGCTTATAAAAAGGAGAGAACCTTTATAGGGGCAGACAGTTACAGGGGAAAGGTTTTAAACTGACAGAGGGACAGGGTTACATTGGTATTGGGGAGAAATCCCTCCCTGTGAGGCTGAGGAGGCCCTGGCACAGCTGCCCAGAGAAGCTGTGGCTGCTCCATCCCTGGAAGTGTCCAAGGCCAGGTTGGATAGGACTTGGAGCAACCTGGGACAGTGGAAGGTGTCCCTGCCTATGGCAGGGGGTTGGAATGAGATGAGCTTTAAGTCCTTTCCAACCCAAACCATTCTGGGATTCTATGATTAGATACTCTTAAGAAGTTACAGAATTATGACGTGCACGTTGAGGAATAAATATACAGTAAATATATCAGAAAGGTGAAGCTCTAGTTGTGGATTAGTTTGGTTATTACATGGATCTGGTCATATGTGTTATGTGAGAAACAAAGAAGGGCTCCCCTGAGGACTGGGCAAGCTGATCAAATGGACATCATGACATTCCCATAGAAACATAACAGGGAAATTTTCAGCAACACCAAGGAAACAATACAAATAAGGCAACAACTAACACACAGGCTGTAACACCATCTTGAACACAATCCCAACTGAGAATTAAGCAGCCAGACTTTACTGGCTCTGCCCTGTACTTGTATTTTATGGCAGAGGTAATACTTCAGCCATATGAGTCCATGCTGGACAGCATTACTAACTTCCACAGCCAACTTTCCAAGTACTGAATCACTCTTTGGGAAACAGCTGGAGCATCCATGATCCTTCTCAGAACAACAGAAATGAGAATAAAATAAAAGTTTGTCTTATTCTAACCTTATCCTTTATCATGTGGGGGGTTCACCATGCATGGATGCTGATATCTTTAATTTCTTACAATATGTTGCAATTCTCTTGCACAAATTCAGAAATCCAAGTTTAAAATATCTGAGAGCAAGGACACACAGCAGCAATGCACAGACTATGCTCCAACTTGACAAATATGTATTTCTGATCAAAGACTGTTATTGATCATTGTTACTGCTTTTTTAAAGAAATGGTTGACCAGTCAGCTACAGCTGACTCCTTAATGCTGAGGATGAAGTAAACAGTAAAATAAATAGATATGCCATTACTTTTCAATTGTTTGTTCTATCTTTTTGGTAAATAATCTTATTTCTGTTTATATACCTGAATGAGAGTCTTGGAGCAGTGTTTCTGCTGAGTCCAACAGGTTACAGTGACATTTTAATGAAATGACAAAAAGCAATTAAAATGCAAGAAATTTTTCATCTAAGAGACAAATCAGCACAGCAGTTCCCTAAGTGGAAATGTTAATTTTTGTTTACTTTTTTACAAGTGCACAGATCTTCTACTAACATATGGTGCAGTTTTCAGCACACTAGAAGATTTTATTTTATTTTTAGTTTTTAAATCCTTACCATTTTTTGTCCGTTACTCTAAGTTTTGTTCTTAAAATGTAACATAACACTATTCAAGAATTCAAGTAGTTTACAGACTTGAATTTCTCTCAATAGGTAATATTGCCTGAGACACTCCTGAAGAAATGTTTGCTAGTCTTCAAACATGCTGGGATCTCCCATTTCTCACCTCATTTTAAACTAATTTTAAGCTGTTTTAACTACTAAACAATTCTCTTGACTTATGTGTAAGTTATGTTAGGATTCCAAAATAGTCTATTCCAAAAGTCTTAAATGTTTTGTCACGTTGATTAGCACACTTGAGTAACCAGAAGAAATAGTTGGATACATGAAACTTAAGACCAGGAGCTGTGGGTGTCTTTTTACTTCAGTATGGTCATCCACAGAGTCCAGGTATTTGTCAAGGACAATGGTTAAAAATAGAAGAAACAACTGACAAGTGAATTTTTAAAAAAAAGTTAAATTGAAAAGTAGCATCTTCTAATCTTGGATCTTGGATTAAGGTCAGAAACTTGGGTGACAGAATAGTTAAAAACAACCAGAAGGAAAGGGTTCCAGAGGGAAGGTTCAGTTCAGCTCAGTAAAACTTCCTGATGCCTCATCCAGAAACCTTTGTGTGAGATCACCATACAGATGAGGTCAGCAGTAAAAGGCTGTTTCTCCAAAGCTACAGAGTAGCCAAGTAAAGGGAGAAATTGCCCAAACAAATCCTTAAAATGTTATTCATCTCTCTTTTTGGAGTTAGGAAAAGGAAACTACCAATTCCAGATTAAGGGGCGCTGATTATTTTTGTCTCCAGCAGCAGGAGCTATGACTTACACAGGGAAAACCAAGTCAGTGGTTCTGGCACTTGCTCAGGTCTCTCTGAGGCAGCAAACAGACAGACTTTTTCCTCTCTTGGCACAGTATGTGCTGCTACTGAAGCACTTAATTAAACAACAGAAATAACACAGTTGAGAACAAAGTCTGGGCTTACAAATCGTCTTCATTTTATTCACCAACAGAAAGCATTTCAGTGAGGATTCGCAGTCTTCCCAGATTCAAGTGCTTACATATAGCACATTACCAAAAATAGAAAAAAAAAAGTGCTTCTAAACAAATTCCATGTACACCAAGTGGCACACATGGCTGAGAGGGGACATATGGGAGTGCTGGGTCTGTCCTACGCTGGCACTGAGTTTCATGAGGATTTAACACCCAGCCCCAGATGACCAGAAAGTTCTGCCTGCGAAGACTCATACCTGCTGTGCGAGCACACACAAACACACTTTCAAACACCAAACAAAACCAGACTTTTGCACGTGCTATAGGAAAGATCTCTCAGAAAAACTCCATGTTATCCATACCAGTCCCCTTTCAATTAAGTTTAAAAATTACACTTCAATGTGTCTTCCATTTTAGTTTTTAAACTGTGTAAGCTGAAGAATTTCAAACCTCCTGCTCAGGAGCATATAGTGTCATACACCAAATAAAAGGTTAATATCTAAAATCTAATGTAAGAAATTAAGCATTACCATTTCCCCAGTAACTCTCCCCAGGAATACAAAATCTTCTCAGGACAATCCTTTGACACATCACCAGTGCCACTGGAGAGTTCATTATCACTCTCTGTAAAAATAAAGAAAAAACAAGAAAACAAAGGCATGCACAGGTTTACCCAAGAGCACAGACACTAAAGATGCATACATACAGGTCTCAGACAATTTTTTTTCTTATCTATCAGTTTTAAAAGCATAAAAAACCACAAAATTTTAATGGAGTCATAAAGAATGGTTAGCAGACTTCACAAAACAAGTGTAGTAATAAAGTTATCATAAAGTTTAAAAGAACAGGACTAGGGAATAATTCACAGCAGTGTTACCAGAGAAAGGACTGGGACCTAGAAAAGCATTATGTGAGAAAAGTTGCAAGGCTGTCAACTCTCCATTTAATGAAATTTCACTGTGTTACCTAAAAGTCACATCCACTCCAGACTACACATAAAGAGAAGTCTCTGTGTAAAGCATAGTAGGTAATGCTACTTCACTGCACCACATCCCTTGGGCTACCCTGTGATACCCTGAGCTCAGGAAGCCTTCTCTGAACAACAAAATATTTTTTTTTTACTGAAGCCAGTGCATGGATGAGCAGAAAAAAACCAAGACTGTGACATATTCCAGTGCATGGAACAGAGAGGACTGCTTCAAATGAAACCTTTTAACTATTAAGAATGAAACACTCAGGGAGGGATATATGCCATTATATGATTTAACACCCAAACCCAGAAGGGATAATGTGGGCTTGGAATAGCTTGCTCAAATAACCATCCAATCCAAGTGTCTCATGGGCCTGTGCAGCTGCCCACAGTAAGCTGGACAGTCTAACTCCATATGGCAAGTCCTTATGCAAATATGGTCTTGCAGTTATTTGGACTTTTTCTGGTTTTATCTGAATAAAATACTGATAAGAATTAAACAAGTGCAATCTCAACAACACCAGATGCTGACAGGCTCCAGCCCTCAGTGTCTTCAGTAGGAAACACAACCCAAAAAGAGACACAGCAACAGCCCTGTTATCATCACAGATCCCAGGTTTGCATTGGAAGGGTCCTTAAAGCTCATCCAGTTCCAACCCCCCTGCCATGGGCAGGGACACCTTCCGCCAGCCCAGGCTGCTCCAAGCCCTGTCCAACCTGGCCTTGGACATTTCCAGGGATGGGGCAGCCACAGCTTCTCTGGGCAACCTGTTATCCTCAGAGGCTGCTGAAGCCATGGCCAATTTGATGTTAGAGGGCTCCAAGGTGGCTCTTCCCTACGACCTGAACTGTCTCCAGAAGTTAAAATGTAACAAAAAAAGAACCACCAAAGCTACATCTGGCCCCCAAATGTCTTCAATACCGTCTTCCACACAGCTCTGTCACATCTTGTTGCTGACCTGATATCCTAAATTCCCTCAGGAGCATTAAACGCTCAACTCCAGCTTTATGCTAACAACAGAGCAGTTCAGGTAGAAGAGGATCTTCAGAACCTGTGCAATTACCCTGTTAACTCTTCATCCTGATCATTCTCACTTCAATTACAGAGATCTAATTTATGTTCTTAGCAGTTGTCAAATACAAGTCATTAATAAAATATCATCAGTGCTTGAATTTGACGGTGAGCTGTGAGGAGAAAGACTGCACCTATTGTATTCCAAGGACAATGAACAGCAAAAACACTGCCCTGAGAGAAGCACATTAGAAATCTCTGTTTCAAAATGAACACTACCTTGGTGAAAGCCTTTAGTCTGGAACCTGTCTGCACAGCCTTACAGTTCCTAAGTACAAGCTCAACCGCCATTTAAATAAATCAGAATTAAAAATAATTCAAACCACCTGCATCACAAATCTACAAAAAACTTGATTTTAAGGTTTCCCAATCTTTTGCATGCATTCACTAGACCTAAAGATGGAAATAAGAAAATCTAAAACCCCCAAGTTTATAATTTTAACTAAAATTTTATATCACAGTGACAGGTTTCCCAGGAACCAAAGAAATCAATTGTGTTCTGAGGGGAAAAAATGTATTTGAAGACTCAGCTTCCCTCATAAAATTACCAAAAATAGTGTAAAGGCCAATTTCCTCACTTACCACACAGACATGGCAATAACTAACAAAAAAAAAAAAAGGAACTAAATGCATTACATTTGTTTAATTCTCTCCTCTCCCGATTTGCACAACTGTGTCAGAGGGATCAATAAGAAATGCAATCCCTTCTACTTCCCATGGAAAGAAGAAAAAAACTTGAGGAAACCTCTGAGTTAAGTACGTCTGCCATTCAGAGACACAAGGTACATGCTAATATTATTGGTATGTATTAAGAATCTCAAGAAACCCAGCTCACATCAGGAATTTACCACAAACCACAATTTCAGAAAGGTTTTACGCATTCAAAGTAAAGGAAGAAAATCTGGCACCAAATGCTGAAAGGAAGAGGTTAGAATTTCTTTGGAAAGACTGAAGAACTACAGAACATCTCTACAAGAGTTAATGTTGAAAATACACACAAACAAACTCTACAGCCTGGAATGAAATCTGCTAAAGATGACTCAAATCCCCGGGCAGACCAAAACGTTTCAAAATGAAGCTACACTGAATCCTTTGAGCAACAAAACACACCAGCTCTTATCGGATCCAAACGTGAGCTTGCCAAGGAATACTGACATCAGCCCAAGGAAACAAACCCCCTGATTTCCCACTGTGCTGCTATTCCGTGCAAAATTCTTCGAAGTCCTAAAGGAGACCAGTGTTACACAGCACATACACTCCAGTGCTTCAGCCAGAAAATTCTTTCATCTGGAAGGCTTGGCAGTGTTTGAAATGTATTATTCAGTTATATGTCAGAAAATCTCAGGCCTTAATTAGAAATGCCATATGCTCCCTCTCAAAAGACGCTAACGTCAAACTTCAAAATAGAACAGAGCAAAGGGAAGAGAATAAACAGCCTTAAAAATCTTTTCTTTGTTTCCATTCTAAAGAGTATTTACATGTTACATGCTGTGAAAGCATTAAGGTATAAACTGAAAAAAAAGATGCTTTGGGAAGGATATTTAACTGAAGATGTTTTTCTCTGAGTATTTTTACACAATTTTTTCCACATTCCACAGCATCTATAAGCCAGCAGAATTAGCCAAAGTGTGATTTAATCCATCCTTATTCTGCTGGGAAAGGCACAGATCCCTTTTAAATGTTCTGTGCACTTCTCCCTTCCTCATGTATTTGCCCTGACCTCTCAGAGCCATCAGCTGGGCAATATAACTTCAACTCAGGTGGCCGATGGAAGACATCTCAAGGGAGCAAACCCCGGGGTTGTGAATGTGTGTACACACTAACAGGCTTTAAGACCACCCCGAGGAACAGGAAGTCTCAAAGGTTTTCTGTTTTGTTTTGAATTGCAGCATGATTCACAAAACTCACAAAAAGGTCATGCCTCATGAATCAATTCCCTGAATTTAGAGCCTTTTTAAAGGAAGCCTGAAGGATCACACTCCCACAGCATGCATTGCTCTGTATGATATCAGCATGGAATAATCCTTTGGGCTGGAAGAGACATCAGGAGATCAGCTGATCCACTCCAAGCTCCACTTCGATCAGGTCACAATGGGCCCTGAGTGAGAGGTGAGCTGGGTTTGGCTGGGAGCACCAAAAGGGCTGGGGATGCACAGGAACTTGGGAGGGGACACAGCTGGAACAGGTGACCCCAAGTGACCCAAGGGATGTTCCAGACCATAAGGGCATCATGCTCAGCATGCAGAACAGGAAGTAAAAGAAGAAAGGGAACCTCAGTGATACCATGCCAAGCCACTGTTACACATGATGGAGCCCTGTTCCCCAGGGGATGGCTGAGCACCTACCTGCCCATGGGAAGTGGTGAATTAATTCCCTGCTTTGCTTTGCTTGAGTGCACAGCTTTTGCCTTCCCTGCTGAACTGTCTCCATCTCAACCCACGAGTTTTCTCTCTTTTACCCTTCTGACTCTCCTCCACCTCACCAGGGAAGAGTGCATGAGCAGCTGTGTGGGGCTGAGTTGCCAGCTGGGGCTAAACCACAATACGAGGTTAATCTTGAACACCTTCAAGAAAGGAGAATGTAAAATCTCTCTGGACAACCCGTTCCACTAGTTGACCACACTGATGGTCTAAAAACAAACAAGCCAACCACCTGTCAGAGACTGAAATGTTATAATTTATGGCCTAAACACCTTCATGAATGACTTTTGCCTATTATAGCAAAATTGCATAAAAACAGAAGCTGAAGAGCACCACAGCCTGAATGGGCCTCCACTGCACATTGATGGAGATAAGATAAAGCGACCTCAGGTCTGGGCTTGGGGAGAAGAATTCATTCACAGAGGGATCAAGCTTAGCACCTTCGGGGTGCAGACCACGGCCTGGGGCTATCAGCCTGAGCCGGGCTCACACAGACCCTCACACCAAAGGGTGGGGGGAAGAAGAGAGGTTTTGGGAGCGAAGTGAAAAAGCCTCTGGTCAGAGGCAGTGAATATCCATCCTCTGCTGTGCAGAGGACCTTTCATGGTGGGAAAAGCCACATCCACGTGAGAGACAGCAGACGGGGCATCACAACCCATCAAAGGCCCCCCAAAAAGGGTCCCCAGACCCTGCACCAGAGCACTGCAACATGATGCAACAGATCCCGAGTGCTGCAAGGGACAGTGCCAAACGCGCCCTCCCCAGGGGAGGCACACGGGCATTCCTACCTGGACAAAGGTGTATTAATCCAGGGGATTCTATACTTTTCGGTGAGGGGCGGCAGGGGACCCTCACCAGCAAGAAGAGCAGATGGAGGGGAGCTGTGAGATGTCATTGGCACCCTTGAAGGGTGGTATGTTCCTACCGAACCCCTGTCACTCTCTCCATCTCCTCATCCATGCACATCTATTTCTTTCTTTCTTTTCCTTCATCTTTGCCTCTTTTACTATTAAATAAAATATATCAAGTCTTTTAGCACCAACATCTAACCTCATTTGGTTTTAATCAAGTTTTGATTAAAATATATTTTATATTTTAAAGTATATATCGAACCTTCCTGGGTTCGATCTGTTTTATTCACAGAGACTTAATTTTCCTTGCTCTTCTCTGTTAATTCAAATCACAACACCAACCCACCAAAACCATTCTTTAGCTAGCCAGAATTTCCCAGGTTCCAACTTGTGTCTGGTGCCCATTGCCTCCCAGCCTGTTACCAGGCTCCTCTGAGAAGAGTCTGGCTCCTCCTTCACTAACTCCTCTGATGTAGCAGATGTAGACAGCAACACATTTTCCTCTCCAGCCTGAACCAAACCCAGTTCCCTTAACCCCTCACCGTACACCGTGTGCTCCTGCCATCTGCCCAGCCTGGCCACTGGACGTGCTCCAGAGTGTCTGTGTGAGTCCTGCCCCGGGGAGGCCAGAGCTGGCTGCACTGCACCCACGGCCTCACAGGTGCACAACAGAGGGGACTGATCCTTGCCTGGGCCTGCTGCCTGGACTCCTGCAAACAGCCCAGGCTGTGCTCGGCTGCCTTTGCTATGGGCATGTACTGGTGACTTGTTTGCAAAATCCTGTCTGCTGGGATCTCCAAATACTTTGCTGAGAAGGTCACTCTTTATCTAGTTTGTGTTTAGCCCTTGTCAGAGGAGGTTGTTCTGTCACTGATACAGGACCCAGCACTTGCTGTCATTGAACTTCACAGGTTCTTGCTGGTGCCTTTCTCCAGCCTGAACAGAAGCCTTGCCCTCCAGAGCACTGAGCACTCCCCTCAATTTGCTGCTGTCCCCACACCTGCAGGAGGCACACTTGGTCTTGCCACACAGGTGATTAACAACGACATTTAACTGATCCCAACACTGAAAGACACCACTAGTTGCTGGCTGCCAGCCAGACTTTGCACCACTGATTGATCCTTTCACCCCAGCAGTCCAACCAACCTTGCAACCGCATCATTTTCACCTTGTCCAGCCCCTATCTCACTGATTTCATCATAAGGACACTATGGGATACAGTGCTGGGAGTCCCTGCTGAACACAAGGTGTAGAGCATCCACTGCCTGTCCCTTGCCCACAGCACGGTCACCTCGTCACAGAAAGCCATGAGGTTGGTCATCAGTCTATGCTGGGGGTTCCCAGTGATGCCACCGGACATTCACATGTTTAGAAATTACTTTCAGGAGTATTTGCTCCATAACCAGGCCCATAGATTGGGGTAGATTGATCGACCTAGAACTTCCTTCTGGCACTTTCTTCTCTTGGTTATTTGCCATTTGAATGAAATGAATATGGAGGACTGCACAGGTATCCTTTGGGTTGAGAAAGGATCCCTGGATGCCAGAATTTTGCATGTAGTCTGTTTTGTTAGTGTACCTACAGAAAAACAAACATGTAAAAAGTCATCTCTCTCAAAAACCTGCAGGGACATTCAAGAACAAGCTAGAAAAGAGTGAATCTAATAGAAGATTGGCAGTCTATGAATATACATAATTTTGTCAGTTCATTTCAGGGATTTTACTGTCCTTTTGACTGTGTTTCTCAGCTCAAGCCTGATTTTTTCTAACCTGCAATTTATGCCAATTACATTTTTCTCCTAAACAATTTTAGCACACCTCACTTAAAAAAAAAAGGCTTTATTGTCTCTTCTCTAGGATACTCTACTTATTTCTCAAAGGACAAATCCTCCACACTTCCACTCATTTCCCATTTTCTCCTCCAGTTTGTATTTTTTCTTGGCGACAGATGTTCAAGCAAAATACTGAGGCATTCCATGTTCAAACCAGAAGAATTACACACACAGTAACTAGCACCAGCAAATACCCCACAGGAAAAAAACCATACACAGAGAAACACAAAATCTTGGCCTCTTCTTTTCCATCTCTTATTTTGATAGTCCAGGGTACCAAATAGAGGTGATCCTCAGAGGTAACCCCAGTACTCAGAGCAGCACTGACAGGCTGGGCAAAGACTGTAACAAAACACTGTGAGAAACCAACTCAGACACAGAGGTTCCCCTCTCTCTCATCAGAGATTAACAGACTCAACTCTGTTTATTGGCTTTCCCATTTCTGGCTTGAGGAAATAAATTCCGGTGAAGGACTCTTACTCATACCAACAAAAACGGAGGTATTTAATTTGCTTGAATTTTGTTTTTCATCTTCCCAGTTTTACCGTGAAAGAGTTTGTTTGTTTGGATGGTTTGGGGTGCCTGGTTTTTTTAGTGGGCTGTTTTTCTGCATCACACTTTAAAATTTGGCTTTAAACAATACTCGCCTCATCCATATTTTACACCAATTATATACCTATAGAGCAGCTTTTCTGAGTGATTCAGTTCTTCTTCAGAAAATTCTACTAGTTCATCTGAAATACACCACCTCAGAAGTCAAACTCCTTTTTCAGTTAACAAAAAATGAAACAAGGTAGAAAACTATAGAGGTGTTTCAGAGCATAGAAGTAAATAAGTGAAGTACCTCCTAAAATTAGTATAAAAGAATGAATAAAGCAGATTAAAAAAATGAACAGATGGGATTTGAGAAGTGATGTGAAGGAGAAAAAAGGATATTTAATGAGTTTTAATTGAGAAGCTCTTACACGTGAAATAAAAAGAGTAGGTGGAACGAAAAAATAATATAGTTGGAACAGTCTAAAGGAGAAGGAAATCAGGTCTTTAAGAGAGGTGGGAATAGAATTGGAATATTTCAAATGTGAACAGTTTGATTTTTATGTAAGAGAAGAACAAAACTGAAGGAGGAGCTGAAGTTGGCAGCATATTATCAGGGCACAAGACAGAGCCTTACTGACATGGAAGCTTTCCATACATAAAAGATAAAAGAGAATTGTGAGAAAGGCCACAAAAAAGAGCAAATTTTCATCTATAAGGTAACAGGAAATTATAGAGCACGAACTACAGTTCTGCCAGGAAGGATGAGAGTGAAACAAAGCTTAAGTCATGAAAGTCATTCCAGTATTAAATAAGGGAGATTTTCAGGGACATTCAACTTTTTAGTGCATTACAAAATATTTTGATGAACACAAAAGGATTTCCAAATGCCTTCCAAATGAGTGATTTATGAAACGACAATCCTCAGTATATTTTCTTATTTAGAGGGAAGAGGAATAATCAGGAGCAAAAAAATATAAATTAATGAATCTGAACAACAACAACCTGCATTGCATTCTGCTCACAAGAACTTTCTGCTTACATCAGTTACATAACTAACCTGAAAAATTAATTTGGCAGCTACTTAACTAGATGTAAAGCGAGCAAAAACAAAAAATAAAGAGAATTTTTCACTAAAAGCAAACCAGTAATAGAAAAAAACCCACTATTTTGATTCTCATTCCTTTTTATGAACAATAAGATACACATTTTTCACTAGAATCATTCAAGAAAAACCTAATGCCAACAAATCACAAAATTTTGATTATCTTGCAAACAGGTTGCAAATTTAATTGCTTCTTTATGTAATGCAAAATCTGAATCCCAAAGGCTGCATTTGATAAACGCTGAGAGGGTGGAACAGCGTGGGGCTGGACGACCTCTGCCCTTCCCTCACTGTGTACCATGAAGGATTTCATATATTAAAGACTGTGCAAAAATCTCCCAAAGGACCTACACTTGTACTTGAGAGCAGTCCTGTCCTGTTGGTTGTGTGCAATGGCCAGCCAAAACAACCTTTTTTTTTTTTTTTAATACAACAAATTTTGCATTTTAAGCCCTATCTTATATCCTTATTTTCATCTGATACACCCTACCTTTAAAACACTAGCTTTGTTCTATGTCATATACTCTCAACACAGGCCCTGCATCACGGTCATATGAAATGAGAAGTATTTTAAAGTGTCCCAAAAATAAACCTTAACTGGGCATCCAAGAGATGATCCACCCCTCATGTAGTGCACATAAAATTGAGCCACCATGGCATTTCTAAATTTGATGTGCAAGTGCTTAAAGCTGAATAGAAGAGAGTGGAGAAGACTTACTGCTTCAGTTCAGTAGTTTTGCTCCCACACAGATGACAAAGGCAAGTAAATGCTGCACAGTGCAGGAAGTCGTGTAAACACAAACATGTTCCACACGTACCATGCTGTCTGCGAGCTGACACCTCAGACAACAGGCAAGGAAACAGAACTGGACATGGTGTCACAACTCTAAGGCAATGCGTTAGTAATTTATGAATTTGCAGATTAGAATCTACTCCCATATTTGATATAATCGATGAGAAAAAACAAGTATCAGTGTCAGAAACACTCAGAAGTTATGTATTGCCTGACGTTTAAGGCAGTATGCCAGGCACTCAGACTAGAAAGCACTTACACTCACAAAATACCAAAAAGTTAATGATCGAAACTAAAAAGAAAAAAAATCTCACTCTGAGGTTAGGGGAACTGTTGGTTGAGAACAGTCTTTTTAATTATCTTTATACAAAAGTCGTTAATTTTTTTAATTATATGAAATTTGCAATTTGGGCTGCTTGAGGCCACCCAAAACTGAAGACTGAAAACCTGAGAAGACCCTTATTAGGGATTCTGAATTCCTAATAAGCCAGCAGGATTGCTAATCCTTTTTCAAACTGCTTTCATACTGATTACAGATAGACAAGGAAAGACAAACACTAATGAATAAAGCATTCAAATCATTCAAAATAATCTGCAATTGCTTCCAGACAAGATGAAAACACCAATTTACACTTATTTTGTGTCTATTTTGTACCACAATCTGAAGGGATTTTATGAAAGTTGTAAAAAAACCCAAAAAGCCTGCAATTCAAGAAACCGAATTCACCTATTGTGTACCCCCAGAATTGAAATTTATGTGAAAATATATTTTTTCTATCATTCTGCAAAAATTACCCAAAGGTATCAACAGATTTCCCTGGAGCATTCATGAACCGCAGAATTAGGGAATTATGTTTTGCCTTGAACCTCACAAAGTAAGTGTGAGGAACAAATTTCATTAAAGAAACAATCCCTACCCAGAGAGTGTTCTCACACACACTGTGCAGGAGTGGCAGGTGGACACTGGGGAAGAAGAGAGGGATAAAAGAGCTCAGGACAAGTCACACTCGTTGGGTGTGTTCCACTTCCTGAACAGAAACAACCTTAAACATCCCCAATTTTCCATTCCATTTATAACCTTGCAATTTCATTAAATACTTCTGCAACCCACAGAAGTGCTTCAAATTCAAAACATTTCAAATGCTCACCTTGTAACACAAAGGCCATACTTGCATGAACAAATCTAAATATAACTGTAACTATCAACTGTCGCCATATTCAAAATATCAAATCCTCTGTACTCAGTATTTTTTTTTATGTATAGAGGAGAGTATCACATGACCACATTCCTCCTGGCACACAATAATAGCTGCAGAAATCAACAGAATACATTCATTTAATGATTTTTAATAACACAAGTGAACTTGTAAGGTGTGAAAATAATCCATTTTAGTTTATTTTATGGATGGTAGAGTCCATAAAATGACATCAGGCTTGTCAGGAATATTTTCTTTTCATTTGGATGCTTGTCTTAGTAATGTCTGTATTTTAAAACTCATCTCTTGTGGAACTGCAGCAAAGGGTTCTTATCTGGAGATAGCTACTGGCCAAGTGGTCTCATGAATTTAGGATCTGTGATGTTTTAGTTCATTTTTATGGAGACAGCAAAAAGACTCCAAGGCAGATTTAATTGATCTTATTTAGAACCCATCAACTTTACTCTGTGTTGGATTAATATAACAAACAGTTCCTGTGAAGTACATACAGCTATTTTTAATTTGGATTAAAATGCAGGGTTGATTATTTCAACACTACTCATGTCACTTTTCTCACACAATCACCCTCATTTGTTCACATCATAACCCCTATTTTATCACTAAATACTCTCTCAGTACTTCTACTCACTCCTAAAACATCACCTCCTCTATTACTTTGCTTTCCTGAATACTGAAAACAGCCTCTACCCACCCACAACACTTGACAGAGCATTTTGACTTCCTCTGGCTGATCATCTCAATCATTTAGTACTGCCCACCTCTTACCTACAGCACACACCTTCTTTTTGTGTGACCAACACACCTAGAGCTTTTCTGAAACTTTCATGGTCCCTCATTCTTTTATGCCTACTTTCAAAGTCAAATCCTACCCTCCCCACACTGAACTTCCACACCTCTGAAGCCAATTTTTCTATTGTCCATCTCTTTCTTTTTGTTCTTAGAGTTCAGAGGGCTAGAGGGAGTAGGAAGATAAAAGTTTTACTTTCTTATGTTTTTTATTTCTTCTCTTGGCAAACAAAACAGAAATGGAAACAGTTCTGCATTCCTGGAAGTCATCTGAGAGTGTTCCAGAGGAACCCTACAGCTCATGTTCAGAAGCTGCTTTTTGGCATTCAAGTCATCTTTTACCTGAATTTCCTTTGACTTGTTTCAGGATATCTGCTAAACATTCTGTGCTTACTCTGCAGCCAACTCATAGGTGGCAACAAGAGCTCCTAACCAGACACCTAGGACCACAGAAAGCTTCAGCAACAGCATCTTCAACTCCGTTACAATCAGCTTAAAGGATATTTTCTGGTTTTGAACAGAACTGCTCCTGCTCACAGGGATCCTTAACCTTCCAACTTTATCCTGACTCCAGAAGAAACTTAAATGGAGTTATCTAACGTTCTCCTGAAATGTTACATACAGTTAAAATAAAATACTTCAAATATTAGAGCCAAAGGAAGGTCATCACTTCACATACAGTCTGAGCAAGCACTGTTGCTAAAAGCAGCCAATGCATTCACCCCTTTCTCCCTTTGTTATTTATTGCTAGGACTACATCCTCCTGTAAATGTTTCTGCTGGAAAGCTATTTTCCCCAATCCTTAAGCTCACAAGTGCAGCCAGTCACTCCATCCTCCACAGAACAATGCTACAATAAAATACTCTCTGAGCTTTGCTTTTTTCAGTACTGCAGCATCCACACCATTGATTCTGGGCTTGCCCTCACCTTTTCTTAATGCTCCAAAAAGGAGAAAAAGGAGTTCAACCAACTGTGCTCTGCACCTTCTTACAAGGTTCTACTCAAAATTAAATATTAACAGTGAACTTTTCTGCATATTAATAAAAGCTGATACTTAAATCCACTTTATTTGAAACCTTTCCAGAAAGTGCAAGAATTTCCTCATTATACCTTTTAACCTTTTTAAAATTCTACTTAGAATTTAATAGAAAACTTCTTATTAAGAAGTGCACTTTACATTCTAGGTTTTGACAAGAGATTATTAATATTAAATATATTTTTAAAATTATCATCTCCAAAGCAAGGGGGGATAAGTGATTGGGTTGCCAGAAATATCTATTACAATATTAGTAAGTAAAAACAAAAGTGAAGTTGACCTGAAAGATCTCTAAGTAACAACTGCACAGTCTTAGCAAAGGTCACATGAAAAATCAAGCTCAAATGAGAAAAAATAAAAAAGCTGATCTCCATTTTCTACATGCAGCTGATGAAAGATACGAGGCCTAATTTTAGTATAGTGATTATTTTAAATCACTATGGGCAGGTATCATGTTTGACCTTTCATTAAAACAAAAAAGAAAAGAATATTGAAAAGATGCCTTCTTTTTCATGACCATCTTTATTCATACACTCATGGCACAAGACATCCCAGTGAGCTGTGTGCATGCAGAGTACACAGGAATCAGATACAGTGCATTCTTTGACAACAAAAATGCAATGTATAGTGATTTTGAAATAAATTAAGCAATATTCTGTGGGCATATAAGGAAAAAGCGAAAAGAAAAAAAAAAGAGAAAAGTAAAAAGAACCTATATAGCCAGGTAGCTATCACACTTAAAATTAAAATAAGAAAAAGCCTTCTTCTGAGGCTAAGACAAAACATTGTAAACTCAGGGGGTTTTTTTCCATCATCATAATTAGTACCCTGAAAAGAAAAAGAAAAAAAAAAGAATGAAGAGATTTCTTTAGAAAAACTGCAAATGACTCATTGAACCTGCATATCCTCCAGGATAAAGAACTTCTCAGCACAGAACTCCAAATGTGGTTTCCATGAGAACAGAGGCGCATCATATTTTTAATGTCTTCTCTTAGGAAGTCATCTACATTCAAAATATGGAAACTGGCATTAGGGAGCAAAACCAAAGTTAGACTTAGGCTCATACTCCAGTGGAATACTTTTTCTCTGTAATAAGACAAAGCCATTCTGTAATAGTACCAAGAGGACAGTATCCACATTTTTCCTGATTGTGCCACACTCACCACATTCTGGAACAGTTTAATTCTACCCAACTATACCAATATTGAAAAAAAAAGTATTCAATTATTTAAACTCTACCCTATCAAACAAGTTTCAGAAATCAATTTGGCTCTCCAACTCACAGCAAGGAAAAGAATATCAGCAACTGAATCACACTACACTGACCCACAAGTTCCAAAGGCCAAATCTGAAGTAATTCTTGCTATGAACAGCAAAGGAATCCCAAACACCAATGAAATAGAAGAATTCCTTTGGAGAAAATAGCCCTTTTACTATTCAGATGTGGTACTTGATGCAAAGCAGGGACTGACATTGCTAGTGTGTGCCTATTCCCCTCCCTGTCAGGAATCAGATCAAGGTTCAAAGAGCACCTGACTGTGGGTTCTTCTGCAAGCTTGGTGTCACCTGGGATATGTGGGGGATTTGGCTGGTGAGACTAACCACACCTGCCTGCTCCAGCTTGTGTTAATCCCAGGGCTCTGACTCTTACTGCATAAGCTAATATCCAGTACTTACCCATAACTAAGAATCAAGGAAGAATTTTTTTTCCCCAGCAGTGAGTGAGATATTTACAGTATTGACAGAACAGTGCCAGAAATCTAAAGAACAACTTGGTGAAACGATCACAACTTCTGGTAGGTCAGACATCCAGATCAAAAATGGTACAAAGAAAGCCTATTCTGAATGCTATGGGCTAACCCTCAGAGTTAGAGGGACATAGACCAAGGGCCTTCAAAAGACAAAACAAAACAAAAAACCACCCCCCAAGAAGAAAAACAACCCAAACCACCAGTGGGAAATAGGTGCTGTAAGCCTTGGAAGGGGCAGGCAAATACACTGGGTCCATGAACTGCAGCAATCCCCAACTGAATCAGGAGATATTTTAATAAACTCCAGATATAAGTGAGGGAAACCAAATCACAGGCTAAGCAGACACTTAGGGGATAAGGAAATTCCCCATGTGAGTCTGTCTGGGATATTTTTTTGCTTTTCTTTTCAAACAGGCATATAAAATCTGCCATTTCAAAGCCTAATTTCATGCTGTCCCTTTTAGCAGCACAGCACGTTCAAGGAAAATGACTTCTGACCAGAAGAAAATGCCTTTGAAAAACATTTTCTGACTTGCTGGCAGAGCACGGGTGCCTCAGCAATGCATTCTGAAGCACATAAAAAGATGGACACCCGCTGTCTCCTGCTGCTACTGGAAGACATCCAAACAAAGGCTTGGTAAAAAGACTATTACTGCTAATAGAAATTACTGGAGATCTTTCTGCCCAAAGCAGTTGTATTAAGAATTAACTGAGTAATTTAACAGCAGAAATATAACAGTACTATCCATGGAAACTGTAAGCGCTCATTTTTCCTTACCTTCTTCTGCCTCATCCTCCTGGGATGACATAGGCCCTCCTCCACTTGTTGGGGTGACTAATTCTTCCTCTCTGGCAGATTCTCTTTGCAGACTGACAACTTCATAAATTGCATCTCCAGCACTCGTGTGGCTTTTTCCTTCAGACTAAACCAAAATATAGGTATATATTAGGTTGAAAAATAAGGCTATGAAAGGCTAAACAATAATTTGGTCAAGACTGCCTCCGATTTCTTTGCTTTGCACAAATAGATGGCAGTATCAGACAGTTCTGTTTCTCTCAATTTGACAGGCAGAAAATGTAAATAAAACTGCATTATTTCCAAAGCTGCCTCTTAACAACCATCTTCACTATTGTTCAGAACAATGATAAAAAAAGCTTTCCAATTTAAACAGTTATAATGAGATTAAGTCCAAGAGAAATCTCAGCTAAAGAAAAGAGGAGAGAACAAAAAGGAAAAATACTGGAGTAACTGAAACAGGACAGAATGCCTGAGGGGGAAAACAAAATAATGGTCAGAGTTTTTTTGTAGGTAAAGACAAGACTAAAGAAGAAACAAAAGGTCACGCTTTTGAAAACCTGTCAATTGTGTAAAGCTCTTTTTCGTGCTTTACTCACAAAAAAAACCCAGGAAAATTCCTCTTTCCTTCACAGAATATAATTTAAAATACACTCCTTCCATTGGAGAAATGTAATGGAACCCCATGGCAGGGGGGTTGGAACTAGATGATCCTGAAAGTCCCTATGAATCCAAACCCTTCAATGATTCTATGACTTTCTTATTAAAAATAAGTCAGTTAACTATAGTTTAAGCAGTTGCAAGTTTTAAAATAAAAGGGAGATTAGTTTTTCCCCTGAGTTACAGTTGTGAACACAGTTATTTTACAGTGACATGCAGTGATTACTACTGTTTTAGAGAATTGTATATAACTGCAAACTAATGATGGTATTAAATGAAGCAGCCCAAAATGTTGTGCTATTTTGTTCTTTGTGCATCTTGCCTAATTAGTTAAAATACGATAATTTTTGGAACATACTAAAAACATCAAATTAACCATGAAAAAGAACACAGTTTCAGTTAGAGTACCCTCAATTTGTTTGAAGAACAAAGTTATAATAAAGTTGAAAGGCTCCACAATACCTGCACTGGAGATACACATGAACTACTGACCAACACCTGCAATTTCCACCAGCTGGTGAATTATGCAGATGAGCAGCTTAAACAGGGACTGTTTGGACTGACGCAATATAAATTATTTTATAGTGAGAAAATTCTCCTCATTTATTTTAGATTAATCGTTCAGATCTGCTTCCCTTGAAACAGAGGCTCCAATTATCAGTCAGTTTTGCTGACTGAATTTCTCATGAAGTCAGTTTAATGCATTTTGGGGTGTAGGCATAAATACCCTGCATTTTGTAAAACTGGGATAATACTAGAGCCGTTATCCTTGTTTTATTCTCACATAACACCATTACTGAGTAATTACAAAGTACTTGGTTAAATCAATTAGGTATTGATGCCATGAATGTTATTAACCAGGCTATCTATAGCTTTTATTTTTGAGAGAGTAAGGCATGGGGTACTGTGGGGTCTGCTCTATGTTAAAATAATTACAAGTCTTCAGTTCCTTGCACATGTTCTGGTTAACTGCAAGACTCATCTGTATAAAATGTAAAAAATTTGATTATTGGTCTTCTCTGAAGCACAAACCCACCATTACAAGGACCATGTTCTAACAACGAAAATGTGCATGAGCAATACAGTAAGACAGCCAGAAGGAACAATCCTAAACTACACATTAACCTGCATTTCTGTCATTCTTTATACCTGACTGCCCCTTACCCATCTCAGTTCAGACTACTGCATGTCTGAATGCTTCCTCAGAAGGGTTCTGATTTTTCTAGAATCTACTTAATGCTCAACCACTTTCCCAAGAAGTTCACAATGGCTGATCCCACTGCCATCTGCAGAGTTATTCCCCAAGGAGTAACAGTGCCCTGAGCTGCAGGATCTTTCAAAGGTATCAGGAACCACCTCTGCAATGCAAACTGTCCAACTGAGAATTGGTGAACTGAAGACTTACAAGTCACAACTTGATACAAGTCACCCAAAGAGATCCTGGCACCCACAATCAGGACCTCACTTTGCAGAAGGATTACTAGGGCTAAAAACATTCCTTTTCTAAAGATCTGCAGAACAGACTCTGAATTTTGCAGCAGGAAGAAACACATGTGTTTCTTCAGGGAAGAGAGGCATGTGTACGTTTGTCACATTATAAGGGGTGAGAAAAAGAAAGCCATATTACTCAATTAAAAATGGTACAGTTGCAAGTGATTGAAAAGGCAAGCTGAACTGATTAGACATAAGTATCAAACTGCTGAGAGCGGAATATTTTTAAATGTATTTTCTTTAATGTCAAAATGCAGATATTCTTATTTACATGTAACAGTAGGCTTTCTCAGATTTTCTTAAATTCTAAGTTGCTATGCTAATCTTTAGAAGAAATACAGGAACAACACTGCTTGAGATTTATTTACTCCCCAAGTGTTAAACACAGCAGCAATCTTCCCATGTAATATCAACACTGCTTGATTTTTTCAGACCTATTGCTGAGCCCCACAGAAAGATGATGACTCAAAGAGTCCCATTAGGCTCAGTAAAACTAAATCACGGCCCTTTGGTTCCATTACTTGAAGATGATGTTCTACTAGTCCACTGCACACAGTACAACTGGCCTCTGCTCTTCACTTTCTGAGCCAATACCAAGACATAAGTCTTTGGAGAAAGTAGGTCAGCAGTGGCTGCAGAAGGATGCAGCTGCACATCATTCTACAGTGACCCTGGGCAGGCGTATCTCTCCTATGTACTTCAGCCAATGCCAAAATCAGAAGGGACTTGAGCTACAATCATAACAACCTCACTCTCTTAAACCTCTGTGTTAGGTTCCTTTGCCTCTAATGGGCTCATTCTTACAGCCACCTGCATTCATACTGTGAATGTCAGTAGCCCTTTGATTTTAAAATGAACAATTATAGAGTCATTTCCCAATTTTATCAGTCAAATGGACTTGCTTTAGAGGTCAGATTGCAGAGAATTAAAGAGAATTCAACAGGCAGGGTACAAAATAGTTTAAGCCCACAAAACCAATGACTTACAACTCATTACAATTCAGTTTCCAAAGTGTGCTGGGTTTGGCTGGGTTAGAGTTAGCTTCCTTCACACTGGCTGGTGTGAGGCTGTGCTTTGGGCTTCTGCTGGAAACAGTGTTGATAACACAGGGGAGTTTTAGCTTCTGCCCAACAGCTGCTGACACAGAGTCAGGGCCTTTGCTGCTCCTCATCCCACCCCACCA
>WEKY01013357.1:398977-420525 GCA_013390045.1 Picathartes gymnocephalus | reverse complement strand
GTTGAGCAACACTTCATGAAACAGAATCACCTCAGCCACAGAGGCCAGGGAGCTGCCAAAATGAGGGAAGAGCTTCAGTAGCACTACTTCAGAAGGCCATGCTCAGAGAAGCGTCATAATCTCTCTTCAGTGCTATTGAATAAGCAGCATGCAGCCATTTCAGGGGGCAGTACAGACTGCATCAGGGTATGTGGGCAAGTGGCTGTGCGATTACAGCTCAGAGGAAGAGATCTTTCACTCTGTAGCATCTCATGGGATCAGACTGCAGTACATAGAAAAGTGTATTTACCAAACTTGCAGTCAGTGAGGGGATCTAGCCAACTGCCACTCTACTTTTGTTATTTAAAAGTTTTAGATGAGAGATGTAAATTTTGCTAATAAATGTGATTGTGTCTTTGCTATTAAGTGAGATGATGAGAGCTGAAGAAAGTGATCCAAAATGCAGTTCATGAGATAAATGACCTCCAGATAGTCAATATAATAACATTAAACATTTTATTCAGTCTTATTTTCCACTGCTAAACTGATGGCAATGCAGTATCTGTGAAAATCCATGCAACTTTTCATGTTTCCTCTTGATGGCCACAAAAATCTGGAAACCACTATTAACCTGCAATCTGTTGATGTCACTGTTCAAACAATGGTTGATTTTTCTAGGCTGCACCATAATTAGGAGCATGGACTTACCAGCAGATCTGTGGGCTTGCATGTGAATATGCTACTATTTTCATTTCTAATGAATGAAAAAAATCAGAGCTTTTCAGTGCCCAGGTCATTTTTCAACAAATGGCATTATGTTAGAGTAGATGTGGATTCTGTATAATTTAAATACATCCATGATGAACAAAATGTATTCTAAATTTAAATAATAGCTTTAATATTTCATTTGTATCAAGTATTGTGGACAGATTTATCAGTGTAGTACAGCCAGTGTGAAACCAAAATAGAAAAACCTCATCCCTCAAATCTGTCTGAGTGGCCAAATCTGACAGGATCCAGCATGCTCAGCAGCTGGGTGTTTGTGGGACCTCAGAGGATCCAGAACAAAGTCAAGGCATGGAGACACTCCAAACTCCAGAAGAGTTCAGCACTGTGATTTCTAGGTTTATGCTTTGCTCCTTTTTGCTCCTTTTTCCTCTTTTTACTCCTTTCTTCCTCCACTTCTTACAGCTCTTTTCTTGTCATGTAAATATGTCTTGATTTTGACTGCCAATGTAGGCAACATGTGCAGCATCTCAGTTTCTGGCACAGTGTGAGTCAAATGTGTAGTACAGATCTGGGGTTGGAGACGGTAGGTTTCTGTTTGTTCTGCTTTTCCAGCACATTTAGTGCTGCCTCTTTGATTATTACTCCTACCAATACATTAATTTTACTTTTCTTTCAGTTTTATTGTAATTTCATAATAAGATTATATCATTTTGTTGTCAGAGTAGCTCGTTTTCAAAAAAATTGCACAATGCCACCCATTTCCAGTAATTAGATAGCACAGGAGTTGCAACTGATATTATCATAATTATATATCTGTCCCTTTTGACATGCATCCTTTAACTCTCTCTATAAAAATCACTGTAATTAGGCTCTTTTCATTTCTGTTAGTAAGTATAATTTTCTCAGTGTTCTCTAGTACATAACATTCACAGGAAAAAGTATCTGCACTGATAGTTTGTGTGACAGGCAGCAGCCCCATTTGACTTGCATCACCTCATTAAAAGCTCCCTCTTTCGGATGAACTGCCAACACGTCAGAGAACATCATCCTGTCTCCCCCAGGGGAGGATGGGGATAGGGAAGGAGTTACGGAAGTTATGTGATGGCATCACTGCAGGAAGATACACACCGTGTCACTGTGTAAATAAATAATCGTTCTATGGAGATTGTCACTCACCTTGTTTACTATTGTGTGGTGTCTTACTAAGACAGGAGATTACCTGGCCAGAGTAACTTGAGCCAGAGACACAGCCAGAAAAGCAAAACCTTTCCTAGCCCAGAAGCAGAATATATTTATTAAAATGCAAAACACTTCATCCCTTTTCCTTTTGCTGGCCATCTGCTACTAATTGGGGGCATCTTGTAGAGGTAATTAGATGTCCAGCAATGCAAAGAAGTTCTTTGCTAGTGTTGTAAAAGCATTTGAACAGATCTGGAATTTCACTCTTTTTGGAGCTCACTGAGATTAGGCACATTGCTCACTGAGGAGCTTTTGGAATTTCCCCCAGACACCTCTCTGCACCCGTAGGCAGCTGTACTGTCTCTGTAAATCCAATCTTGGAGCCTGCTGAAGAAAAGAATTTTCTTGCAACCTATTCCCTCTTCTCCCATGTCATCTGTAAAAATGAAATGCTAATAATAAACTTTAAAGCTATTTTAGACATGCCCTCAGGCTCTTAAGTGCAATATTTCAGAATTCAGACATATTTCCACTTCTGAGAGCATTCCACTACCATGCAAGAGAAAACCCTGTAGACAGTCAGATTTCTTGCAAATTGAGTCTATCCTGAAATTAGTAACTACCTATCCAGGTCAGCGCAGGTGGATGTTGGTTTAGCAAGTCCATGTGTCACATTCTACTGCATGTACGTACTCTGAAGAGCTTTTAAAATTTTACTCTTGACTTTCTTTTCCATCTCATTCCCAAGTGAAAAAAAGTAAAAAGTTCTGAAATACAAGTAACTATTTGTTCATTCTTCTGAATCCTGGAATATTCTCAGTTGGATGCTTCATAAGACCCTGGTAGAAAGAAGAGAGATGGGAAAAAGAGGGTTTCTCCTCTGATAGACCTCTACTGTGTTTCAGATTCTTCTGCTATAATATTGATCATCTTGACTACAGCAGGCCCAATGATTTTTAATAGGAAAGAGAATTGACATTGTCAGTCATAGTTACAAACTTCACGTGGGTATAAATGTAATGGTGAGTCAGAAGCAAAGGAAAATCAGATCAAAGTATTAAGTCACATCAGTATCTATAGAAAATAAATTAATTCAGTAAAAGAATGATGCTAGAGGAGATGGGAGAGGTTTCTGTGGGTGGAAGAAAGTTTGCAATGGAAGCCTAAACAGATTAAGAACTCTTGTTTGGAGTTCAGAGTTCTTGGTGAATCACATTTTTCAAAACCTTCCAGAGATGTGATGCAATTAGCATAATCCAAATGTTTTTCTTTTCTTAAAACTAATGCATGGCTTTCAAGCTTAGAGCACTAGTGAAGCTTTCAAGCTGGATTTTTGGATGTGCTTCTTACTGATACCAGATTAAGTAAGTTAGAAAAGGACTTTATTTCATCTCCCTGTTCCTAAAAGTTTCTCTATTTAGATTGACTCCTGGCCCTCAGGAGAGTTTACTGGTGGATAATAGCCAAGCAGAAATTTCTGCTGCTGGGCCAGTTCTACCCCCAGTACTGCCCCCAATATTGCAGAGGTAGGTGGTTTAGATGCCAGATTCAACACCTTGATGTCAACTGTCTTCTTCTTCAGGTCAAAAGAATATCCAGCTGGTTAAGTCTTGTGAGTTTTTAGTCCCTCCATGCTGTTAGTGGCAAGGCAAACAACTAGGTTGTATATCCTAAACACAGGATATACATTTTCCCCTCCTTTGAAGAAGAAAAATACAGTAGCAATAGTCCCAATTGACAAGTCCAATTTTGCAGGTGAAAATATTACAGTGGAATTTGGATCTTGAAACATGTGAATCTCATGACTTTTTCCTATCTCTGTAATGTACTAACCAACTCTTTGACTCCACATGTTCTACAGTTGTGAGCAAAGCCAAAGTTTGCAGTCTGTGTCTGCCACTGGGATACAAGTTAGTTAATGCTAGAGTCTGAGAGAATCCTACAGCTCATGTATAATTCTGGTAATTGTAAAGCATTGAAAGCACATCTATCTAGCATGTTTGGGTGTGTGCAGACTGGAGAGAAGGTGCATTTTAATTAGCTCCAAAAATTTGATAGCAGCGGAGAAGTGATGTCAACATGCTATCAATAGATAGAAATCAGTAACTCATGAGAGCTCATGTTAGCAGGCCTGTGTAATCAAACTGGTTGTATATTTATTTGCTAATAACAGTGCACGACATAGTCACCAATACCCATTTAAATGCTGGAGTTTTTTTCATAATTTCCTTAAACTTAATTTTCCTCTTCCATTGATATTCACAGCCTTGGTTTGTTTTTAGGTGGTTGGTGTAAGTAGATAAAATTGCACACTAATCTGAAGGCAGGACAGACAGTAGCATTTAATGGCTCTAAATTTTCTCTTTAGCCTGTACTATGGTTAGGTCAGGAGTTTACTGCTGAATGCAGTAAAGAAAACAGGAATCTTATTTAGTGAAATAAAAAAAAATAAATAAAGAAGAAAAAAAATCAGTCCAAACATCATTAAATCTCCTTGAAAGTTAAGGTGTCTGTAGATCTAGAGAGATTTGCTTAAAATTGTCTCTCCTTAACCATAGAAAGTCACTAAAGTGAAACAGTGAAAATTTCAGGGAAGGCTTTGTATCTATTTTTGTCTGGGAGGTACATAGTGTGTGGTGGAAAATGAGTAAATATATCAGTATTTAAATAGGAAGGTCAATGGAAAGTTTGCTAGATGACCTCAGATTTCTTGGCCCTGAGTCTGCCAGCTTGTTAAACCAGCAGGTACTCATCCACTGCTTGTCCAACCTTTCCCCCCTCTGCCTGCACCAGAACGTGGTACAGGGGTCAGGCCCCAGAGTATGTACAGCAGTCTCCAGGTGAGAGCCACTGCTAATGCATCCCCCTTCAACTTAGCTTTGAAATTTAGCAGGAGTTACCTGCTGCTGGAGCAGAGCACTGTCAGGACTCTGCAAGAGAGAGGATGGGCTGACTGGTCATGGATCAGATGCTGAGGTCCTGTCTCAGTTCTCGTTCAGTCCCTAGCAGTGCAAACACCCCTTGACTTTGCTGAGTGGCTGTCACAGCCAGGTTTGTATGGGTAAGAGCCGGCCCCTATCACATCTCACACTTGGGGAAAAAATGGCACCAGGAAGAATATAATGTCATGTAAAAGGGCCTCATTATAAAACCTGTTATCCAAGTCAAGGGAAATAGGAGTGCCAACTGTGCTTCCAGAAGCCTCTAACTGTCCTTGCTCTTCCCCAAGATTGTTTATCAAATTATCTATGAAGACCATATCTTTTGCCTCTGCAAGATCATACTAATAAATTCTGGATACTTTCCAATATTTTATTGAGAAAGTGTCTCTAACTGCAGTCTTCCCAAAATTTTTCATTCCTATTTGCTTTCCTTCCCTGAATTTGTAATGCAGCTGTTCAGTGTTCTCAAATAATTCATAGGATGGAAATACAAATACTTGAATACCAGCATCAGACACTTGCTAGTGTAGTTACAGTTTTATTAATAGAATTCATATGCAGACCTATAGATTTCTGTCTTACTAACATGCTTGCATATAATTGGGTTTTTCTTTTAGTACCTGAGTAGAAATGCTGAACCCTGTGAGATCATGTGCTGTTTTTGTATCCGTGGTTTAAGATAGAATATAAGCAAATTAGAGAAAATCTATAGCAGAAAACACACAAGAATTACAAGGCAAGCTCTACCAAGAGAGCTACAAATACATGTGATGTAAGACAGACAGGAGCTCAGTGGGATGCAATCAAAATCTATAAATATCTCTAAGGTGATATAAATGATGGATGACAACCATTTGGCTGCTAAAGACAGCAAGGGAAGACAGAACGTCTTGAAGCTAAAAAAGGGAGTTTCAGGGAAAAAAAAAGTCTGATTGTGAGAGCAGTTGGTAAAGCAGGCACTTCAAGGAGATGACCGAGATGTCTTCCCCTTCACATGCCAAGCAGTTGGATTTCTCATAGTAGTAGAAATGTAACCTTACAAAATGCAGGATCAGAGATACCAGACCCCTTCTTACCTTGATAAACTACAGAGAACACTTACCAGGTTCTCCCATGAAATTCGGTTTACAAAGTTGGGCATCAGGAAATAATGTGGCCCAGACACTTAGGTAAAAGATGGTTTTGAGCATCTGAAGCATACTCAAGCTTCCTGGCAGTGGGGCACCAGGATCTGTAGCCTGTAGGGTGCCATGTAGGAGATACAGCCTTCAGAGCAGATTTAAACACAAATTTTTGTCCTTCTTTTAATTGGCACAGGGAGAGTTGTTTTTGTAGAGTGCTTTGCAAAGAAACCAGCATTAATAGCCCTAATAAGGGCTAGTTACCATACTAAGAGTGATTGCAAATGGCATGGAGGGTGTCCTCTAGATGTGATGTAAAGAGAAAATGACTTACAGTAAAATGGATGAAGCAGCAAAGGGTGATAAATTATTGTTGTCTATGAGGCTCTTACGTCTCATCTGTGAGAGTATTTTTGAAAGCTTTCTTGGTTTTCCTGTTTCAAAAACTTAATCAAAGGGCCTGACTTCCATGCTGGACCGGGGTCGTTCAGTACACTCACCTTAACAGGAAGCAACGTAGCATATTTTATATAGTGTCCTCGTTTTTTAAGATTTGGGTTTTCTGAAATACCTGCAAAACTTCAATGGGTCTCACTTTTCTATTGTTTTGATTTGAGTGTGTTCAGATTGGAGTTGAACTTGATGATCCTGATGGATCCCTTCCAACTCAGCATATTCTGTGATTCTATGCTTTCTGCCATATAGTCTCCCCATAGAATTTAGTGAGTTCTCCAAGGAGACTGCTGGAAGGACATGGGAGAAGGCAGGACAGAGAGGCAGAAGTGGCTTGAGCATTTCTACAAGCAGACAGCTTGTTTCTAGCATCAAGAGCCATTGTGACTTTTGGGGTAAATGGGGTTGAAGCATTGCTTAAATTCTTAACAAAATAATCAGAGCAGGAGGTAGAAATACAGAAATGTGTGCAGGCCACCTCTTAATCTCACCTTTGAAGAAAATTGTAAGTGTAAACATAAGGATTCCTGCAGGCGCCTTCCCGTTTCATCACAAAGCTCACAGTGTCTCTCCTTGGCATGGCTGAACTCTGAAGAATGTGAGAATACGGTATTTCTCTCTGCTAACTAGATCTTTTCTGAGACCTAGGATCAGGCAGCAGTTTTTCTACAGCTTAATAATACCATGTTTCTCTTTGCTAGCTTGCCTGCCAAATACCTAAAATATTTTGGACAGAACTTGGTCCTTTGTGCCTCTGATTCTCTTTTAGGGCCATTCAAACGATGTTTCTTGTATTTGTCTTCCATACTGATGCAATAATTTTCCCCTTTTGTAAATTTTGAATGTGATACACTGGTTTCCATCCCTGAAGCTTTTTGTAGAAGAAGGTGAGAGCAGCATTGCAGTTATTTTATGAACTAAAAACTCATCAGTCTGATTTGAGGATGTGTGCTGAGCAGAGCAGACTGAAACAGTGCAGAGCCTTTCCCACCAAACTATTCTGCTTCCAACACTGAAGACTTCTCCCTAAAATGAGCTTTTCTGTGTCACAGATGCTGTTGAAATAAATTTGTTAATGTTTCTGCTCTGCTTAGAAAATGTGCGCTACAGTATAAGTGCTAATTAACAAGAACAGTTAATTAACAGTTCCAGCTGGCAGCTTAGGAATGCTAAGTCAGCAAACGGTGTCAGCAAGTGGGCATGCTCTGTGTGCAGAAATGTTTAATGTCTCACCTGCACAGCTTGATCAGATGGGCAGTCCTTATTTCAGAAAAGTATTGCTAATTAGGGCTGCTTCTTCTAATTGTCGTTTCACTATTTTCCTGAAAGATTTAAGCATGGATGGAGGGAATGAATTTCTGGAGCTAATCAAAACTAATAGCACATCAAATAGTCCCTCAGAAACTATTAGGCTTGGAAAAGTTCTCCTTGGAGACCTCTTAAATGTAAAATTATACCATGTTCTTTTAAATAATATTAGCCTTTCTGCAGTGATTTTCATCCAGCTTGAGTTATTTGACATCAAAACAGGAATCAAATTAAAATAGATGCTTGGCATGAATAGAGCTTATTTTCAGAAGGAAATATTACTGAAATGGAAACCTGTACATTTTCCAGGAGCACAGAACTGCAGAACTCTCTCTCTGTGACACCTTCATTGGAATTAGTATTGTAGATGAAACTGTCAGGTTAAAACCTCTGTGTGCTGTCACACCTACTTTTTTCAGAAGAGAAGCAAATCCCACCTATAGTCAGTTCCACTAGTGGTGCCCTGAATTTTCAAGTACATCACAGTGTAGATATAATGTGCACAGGAACACAAAATTAATTCTCCCTTTTTTCATCCCTCCCTTCCCAGAACAGGAAAGGATTTTTACAGAAACTATCACATCAGACTATGTAATGAATCTGTTCTTAAAGATTAACCCATGCTTACTCTCCAAACAGACTATAGAAAAAACTGTATATAACAGAGAGAAAAAGCAGCTTTAAAAAGCATATAAAACTCTCTTCCTCCTCCATGCTTTTTTCACAAAGCCATTCAGAGTTCCCTAGTGCTAGTCAAAATGAGCTCTATATCTTCCCACTGCCTAAACATACTGGCAGCCTCAGGTGTGGCTGTACAAGGTATGACAATGCCCAGGTGTCTGTCCTACCTTCTGCTGGACTTTGTGTTGCTGCAGCTGGAGCAGCAGATTGGGACTGTGCCAGTAGCTCAGCTGCCCCAGTTCACGCTCTGGTATCTCAGTTTCAGCTGCCAGGAAAGGTCACTTGGGGCAGTTGAAGACAAGGCCGAGGCTGATCCCATTTGGGACTGGGGGCAAAAAGAGCTATGCCTTATAACTCTGCAATATTACCCACCAAAACTGCTAATTCAAAGCTCCTCAACCAAGTTTTTATCTATGCCCGGGCTGCAGGTTATACCTTCAATGCTTCGCCGTATTTGTGGGTTTTGTTGTGGAATAAATCTACAAAATGGAGAGTTTTTGCTGCAGTCCATGGTCAGGGCACAGACCATGGTGTTAAGGGTTAATCCACGGTGACAGTATGGGGTGCATTCAGCTTCCCCAGGAAGGGAGATGACTGCCATCACCTATGTCAGCTGGCACAATCACACAGCTTTTGAGTCCTGTTTCACTTAAAGACAAAAATCAAGTCGGAGCCAAGCAAATGTTTTAATACAGTCTTGTTTGGTCATTAAAGATGCACAAAGTCCTTTCTCCTCAGCACAGAAAAACCCAACAGAGCAGTTTCCTTGCTGCTAGCTCCAGCTTAGCCTGGCCACAGCCCCATCCTTTCTCCTCAGGCTCATATCACTGCTCTTCCCATCAGTGCATCTCATGTTTCTTTTCTGTCCTCTTTCTCACTCTCTCGCTTCTCTCTCACCTTTTCTTTTAGGCTGTTCATTTTCCAGACAGCAAAGGCAGTTAAACTGTCTCCTCCCACCTCTTGCCTTTTTCCAATTTCACAACTGTAGTGATGGAGAACTCCTTGTGAGAAACACATTCTCCATTCTTCTCACAGTGCACAGTCATTCAGGTTAATTTCAGTGTTGGGAAAGGCAATTTGTATTAGCAGGGCTGGTTCAGTGAAAGTGGATTAGGGAGTGCTCACACGTACCATTTCTTTGGCAGGGCTGTAAAGGCTATGAGTCCCAGCTGGTGGGTGGTATCAAACAGCTGAAGACTCCAACATCTGCTAATGGCATAACTAGGTCCAGAAGAAGAGATTTATCTACACAGTTGGAAGCATGCAAATACCTTCACAAAAAGGCAACAAGCAAATATATATACTGTCTATTCAGTTGCTGTGCCAATTTCAGCAAGGCTTTATCCACACAGAATTTTATTGCTACTCTCTTTTATACTCATTAGTCTGCTCTGGCAAGTCTAAAGCCATTGAAAACCCATTAGTAAAGGAGAATTGGATGATTTTTTCCATGCAGAAGACCTGTAGAAGGACTTGTAAAAACTGGACAGATGCGTTAATTGGGATTTTGAAAATATTCTGTCCTAATCCTTTCTTCCTTAACAGAGAAAGTGTTCAGTATTGTCTTTTAAAGGAGCTTGACTCTTTTTAAAATATCCCACTGAGGAAAGAAAATGGACCTTTTTCTTTCAGTTAGTCACACAAAGGATGTGATAGTCAAAGAACAAACAAGTTCCCTATCAGAACAAATGACACTATTGACTGTGCTGAGCCCATTTTACGCTGGAATTGTTTCATACACTGTTTGACACAGACGAGTTTCTGAACAATCCAATGCACAGAAGAAAGTCTATTTGCTTTATGGCTCAGTTTCTTTCTCTTCTGAAGGGCAATAGAAGACCCTTGTGCCTCATAGCTCTTCTCCGCCAAGGTACAATAGAGATCATGTTACATTTTTAGTTAGGTTACATATATATTATGATGGCTTTTTGAGTTGGTCTTCATCACATATCTAAAAAGAGAAATAGAAAAGTAGCATCATTACATATTACTCAAATTCTCAGGACTAATAGCTGAGGTCTTCCCTTAATTCTGTAACAGAGATTTTTTATATATACATTTTATTTGGATTCAAATCAGAATGAGTTTCCTAAAAAAAGGACATCATTCCTTGCACAGGAAGAGCTGCAGGAGATTAATGGGCTGTCCCAGAGAGGAACAGAGAAGGATCTATTCACACAAAACACAGTGTCTCAGAGGCAACAGGAACCAGGGTGGCAAATGCTCTTTTTTACCACAAGAAACTCTGTGTGGATTTAACAACACACTAAAAAAACTCTCTGGAAGGGTTGTAAAGTACTGCACAGGCTGCCCAGGGAAATGGTGAAGTCACCATCCCTGGAGGCATTTAAGAGACATCTAGATGTGGCACTTGGGAACATGGTTTAGTGGTGGACTTGGTAATGCTGGGTTAATTGTTGGGCTTGCTCGTCTCAAGAGATCTTTTCCAACCTACATGATAAAGCACCAGGTGTCATGTTTTTCTAAGACCTGCTGCTACAAAACTAAAATGTTTGCATGTCTTACTATCCTTTCTGATAAGGCAAAAGACTCTGACTATATAAAAGTGATCTATCAATCAGATTTCTTTCCAGTTTAGGTATGGGCAGAGAGTTTGGTTACATGGCCAAATGCAATCTCTGGTCACTTTGTTGTTCACTACAATAGCAAGGCCCAAAGAGCCAAGTGATTACCAATAGTTTAAATTCAAATCTCCCCTGACAGTAATGTCTACATTTTTATTTCTGACAAACACATATAACAATTCGTTTTTATTAATTTATCAGCATATATACAAGCATGTGCCAATATTATGGTTCTATCAATATTAATGTCAAAGAGGTCATTTAAAAACTATGATTATTTTAAAACTCTCAATGTTGTTTGATTTCTAAATGACACTTCTTGTAACTGCCATTATTTATGGGTAAACAGAACTGTAGGCATCAAAAAGAGGGCCTACGCCTCCAGAATCTAAACTAATTATTGCTTCATCTGGCTTTGGCAGACAGTCAGCACGGCTCTCATTTGCACGTGGTTTGAGCTGTTCTCTCCTAGAATAATGACTAATAGAAGAATATTGAATATTAATTTGCTTAAACTGTAGGAATTGGTTGGTTTGTGCTTAGCACTACTAACTGGTATTTGACTACACTGTGCTTCATTTATTCCAGATAATTGATAAGAGCAAGAGAGACCCCTCTGAAGAAATTGAGATACTCTTGCGATATGGACAGCATCCAAATATCATTACTCTCAAAGATGTGAGTAGTCTTTGAGCACTTCAGCATTAAATGATTTTCACCTTATACTCAGGCTCACTTATTAGTCCATGTCTGGAAAATTCTTCAGTTGAAGGTCAGAGCTAAAAACAGACCCATTGAAATCAAAGAGAACAACATGACTTAAAAAATTACTGGATGCATTTGGAAAGACTGGTCAGGTTATCCATTCTCCAACTACTGTCTAACAAACCATAAATAAAACTAAAGGGGCACAGTGCTGAAGAATGGTAAAATGGGTTTGTGTTTGCAGCATAGTTTAAAAGAAGCTGTCCCTAGCTGGGTGTTTTGTGGCACTGCTGAACACACAGAATGATGCTGCTGGACAGGGGAGGGATGAACTTCCACGAGCAGCAGCCATTCTTGTGCAGCCTGTGATATCTGCTTTGTTGGGAGGAGGAGAGCTCACAGAATCACTAGGATTTCCACCATGGTGTTTCAATGCCAGGGACTATTTACCTTCTACTCCAGCAGCCTGAGAAGTCATTAAGGTATTTTTCTTCAGCATTTCATATGAAAAATAGCCTTCACTTTGCTTAAATGAAGTAATGGCGTTTAGTCAGAGATGTTTTACTTTTGCTGACTGAAGTCTCACCTAAGATTGTCCACATCATGTCAGATTCAGTTTACAGAACAAAATCCTGCTTGTGTCAGTGGCAAGTACATTATGGTTTAGACCTTAAAGAAGTATATAAGACTCTCCTGATCAGATGCCCTCAGAAAAGTCTCACCTAATTCCTAAGTTTTAACGAGTATCTCAAAATCTGTCCAAAATAAGTTTTTGTATTTCTTTCCAAAAACATTTAGCATTGATGACTATTATGCTGCCTATCATTGCAGTCCAGATAAAGGATTATGACATTAAAATGGTTTTCTTCCAGTTTAAATGACAAAATGTCTTTTACCAATTGCCATTGACATTGAATGTAAATATGTCTTGCAGCTGATATTAACAATATATTCACCAGAATTGAAAATATAAAGTATATAATATCATTAGATGCAGTTGTTGGCCAACAGTATAATACAGTTCTTTAGCTGATCATGAGTCAGAGGGAAATATTGATATTTAAAATGGCAAATGTTACCCTGTAGAATTGGAAAGAGAGAACACTACTGAGAAGAATGCTTGGGTGAGAGCCAGCAGACATTTGAAGCTGTGTGGAGTTGTGCTGTTTTTAACAGCTGAGCCTGCTCTGCTGGCATGATAGCAGACCAGGAAAGATACACTTCTGTGTGGACAAATCAGCAAGCTACTACAGACAAAAGAAAAAAGTGATGATTTAAGTCATTTTATAAAGTTTTCTTTTTTGTTGTTAAGCGTAAAAAGCACATTTCCCACACATTTGCTGACATTTTCTTCTTGTAACTTCACACACAAGCAAGCCAACAATGTGATTAAATGACCAACCTTTACCAAGTTAATGGGTCCAGAATATTGATTGTACTACTGTTCCAGGTCTATGATGATGGGAAATTCGTGTACCTGGTGATGGAGCTGATGCGGGGAGGTGAGCTGCTGGACCGCATCCTTCGGCAGAAGTGTTTCTCAGAGCGGGAGGCCAGCGCCGTGCTGTGCACCATCACCAGGACTGTGGACTACCTGCACTCTCAGGGCGTAAGCATTGCTTTTTTTGGCTTAGCTGCATCCACCTTCTTAAAATACAGCTTCTTGAAATAGCAAATAGTTGTGATTTTGCTTCTCTGAAATGTAAATATGTTTGCCCCCCCACCCCAAAAAAACCTACCTCTATATTTGTAATTACACTTGGTTTGTGAAATAGGGTCATAGGCTTTTTATCCATTTTCCACTGAACTGAAGCATGTCAAATTAGTATTTTCTTTCCCACACTACAGCAATTTTCAAGTTCGTGTACCTTCTTGAAATATTAGTTGTTTACCTTTTATCACAATCGTTATTGCAGGACCTAAACTTTTAGCAACATTTCAAACAGGGTAGCTGAATCAGCAGATCAGTAGAAAACCAAACGCTCAGCTCTCCAAATGAAGTGGCAGTTTGAGCAGCTGATGGGAAAGACTTTTGACATGCTGTTAAAATCTGACTTTTAAAGCTTAAGCTTTTTATAGATAACAGTTTGAAAATCTCTCCTTTTCTCCATTTCAGGGAGAAGCAGTTTAGATAACTAGTCAAATATTTACTGCTTTTCCTGCTTCATGGTTAAAACAAAGGGCATTTTGTGCTTTGGCTAATATGCTTTCATGGTAATATCTTGTCTTTTTATAAAAAATAAAGGCTGTTTTCCTGCCACTGAAATGCAGCATGCCTGGCAAAACACACAGTCACATGAAGTTATGTGAATACATTTTGAAATTAGGAAAAAAATTAATCCCTCCTTTCAAGTGTGAGCCACTCACATGGACAGTCACAAGAAGACCCTTACACACTTTCCTCCTATGATGTGATTTATTCTTCACTGTTCAGCTGAGTATTCAGGGCCATCTAGCTCCAGGAGACTCTGCCACCAATATATCTGTACAACAGCCCACTTTGACCACCTTCAGGAAGTTGTCTCCTCTTAGAGCAGCAGCCTCCATCTTAATACACCCGCAGTGTCTTAATACACTGCCACAGAGGCTGTCAAACATTTTGTTTCTCATTTTCACAGACTTTAACTTTTTTTTTCCGCCATTTGTCCAAGACTATTAAGTAACTTTCTTTCCAAAACTTAAATATTTTCAGCATGAGCTCTAGACCTACCTCAACCAGCAGACCAGAAATGGCAGCCAAGCCCAAGCGCTTCCTGACCTCCTCTTCTCACTTGTTTCTCACTGTTCTTTCTTAAGGTGGTGCACCGAGATCTCAAGCCAAGTAATATCCTCTACATGGATGAGTCAGGAAACCCAGACTCTATCAGGATCTGTGACTTCGGGTTTGCCAAGCAACTGAGAGCAGAGAATGGGCTGCTCATGACTCCCTGCTACACAGCCAACTTTGTCGCTCCCGAGGTAGGATCCCATTTCAAAGCCTTCAGTAGTAAGTGTGTCCTAGGAAGCAGTCCTTCCTCCCTTGCTGCCTTTACAAGAGGAGCAAGGCAGAAACCAGGCTGCTGGCACTTGCACAGCCTCTATTACATAACTTTCCTATTCCTGGTCCTGTCACAGCAGTTGTTTTTTTTCCTGACAGAAGCTGGTGTCTGTCTTGGACTGGTGCACACAATGCTTTGGCTCATTACTGGGATAAATATCTTTTTTTCTCTAGCTGCTTCTGATCAGACTGCTTTCTCTCTAGTGCACTGCAATCAGAACAGGATTAAGGCTTAAGAGGGAAATCTTGATGTCAGGTTGCCCAGAGACGTTGTGGAGTCTCCTTCTCTGGAGATATCCAAAAGACATCTGGACGCAATCTTGAGTGTTCTAGGGGACCCTGCTTGAGCAGGGAGGTTGAACAATATGACCCTTCCAAACTTAACCGTTCCATGACTCTGTGATAAGGTTGAAAAGAAAAATCCTTGCACAAAATCCTTGCTATGCTGAAATCAGCAAGAGCTTTATTGTTGACTTCACCAAGCTAAAGAAACATCTCTCCTCTTGGGCTGTCCCAGTACCAATCCCCCCTGTTCTGGGGGCTGTAGGAAAGGCTTTCTCATTTTTACAGACAGGAAAATGGAAGAGGACCAAACAGCTTGTCCCAAGCACAGAGAGAGGTGGCTCTGCATCACTGGCAGTGTTGCTCCTTTCATGCAGCCCTGTGGGAGTGGGCTTGGGTCATACAGCTGTTTAATGGCTTGCGCTCTTTGCTGTATTTGACCCAAGAGATGTCCATATCTGCTTCCTCACAATGAAGGAGCAAGAAGTTAATTTCTTGGGTAATTACGCATTTCTTGGAGTGATGAAAATCAAAAATTTTAGTACTTGTAATACACTACTTCAAATGTGTGTCTTCCTTTGCTTTGTTTTGGTCCTTATAAGAAAAACAAAAAACTACTATCTTCAAATACTTCATCTGTTCTCTACTATCAAATACCAGCGTCTCAGTTGGTATCATCTAGCAATCTTTTTTTCTCCCTAAGTCTTCTCCATGCAATGTTCATCTTCATGGTATGTAACTGGGAAGAGAAAAATAGGATGATCTTTCCGTACAAAGTCCTTTCATGATACCAAAAGTTACAGGAATCACAGCCTTTCAGCATTACAAGGAGAATTTTTATATTGAGACCATTGCTGGGGCAGTATAAATTCAAAACAGATTTTTCTTTAGCAAAAAAAAACCCTTCTATTGCCAAGATGTATTGGTTTGGGTTTTTTTATTGCTGTTTGGTTAAGCTTCCATTTTAGAAATGGGAATGAGCTGTTTAAAATCTATCAAAGTACATTGGAAAAGTTGTGTGGCACCACAGCTATTCAATTTCTAAACCACAAAAATAATCATGTTTGCAAGAATTGAAGCACTCAGATTTCCTCCAAGGTAAAAGATGTTTAAAATAGGTGTAGCTATTTTTCATAGTGGGCTATTTTTTGTAGTGTCTGTAATCACAAACATTGCCTGTTTCAGATCAGACTCTTCTGATTTGAACTGAAAGCAGAAATCACACTCCCAGACATTCGTGATGAGTAAGACAGGTCCTCTAATGCAGGAGGCATTGGAGATTAATTGAAACATTACCAGAACTGGCAGAGAGCTTACATAAAGCCTTAAGTGCTTTTATGTTTTACCTGTGATATAATGCTGCCCTCCAGCCTAGATTTGACTTTCACGTTTCTGGAGTCCAACTGCAATGTCTGCCACATGCTCATGAAACTAATTAAGGGGGCAGAAGGTCAGCTGAGCTGGTGACAAAGAGGGTGGTGACCGAAGAAGGAGGACAAGTTTGCCCATTTGAATTTCCCTTTATTTTGGAAACAGCTAATTTGGGCTTTAGGTGATAGCAAGAGCAAAGATGAAGGCTATGTGAAAGAGGCACGCTGCCACCTAGTGTGAGTCATGCTGCATGTGAGGAAGAAAGAGCCAGGCTGTTGTACTACTGATGCAGCAGGATGCTTTTGGATAAAGTAAAAATATTTTATTCTGCAGTTTTCCTACAAAATTCGTGAAGAAATATTGATTTGTCGCTTGAAATGAGTTTTTCATTAGCTTTTGTACCCATTTGCATCCCTGCTTGTCACAGCTGGGAAAAACCTATGTTTGTAACACTGTTAACCCTCTAAGTCAAATCCTACAGAAATAAAAGGGGGTTGGATAAATATCTGAGCCATTATCAGAATTGGATGAACCCAGGGTATTATTAACTCTAGGATACCCATTATCTCCACAATCTCCTGCTATGGTGTGGCACTAAGAACCAGTTTCTGCCTTTATTTCAGATCCCACTAAGTTCTCGAAGTGACCTTAACTCCTTAATTGGTGGTAAATTTTTCAGCATCCATCAGAGCCCTTTCCCTGATTGATCTAAGACACATGCTTGTCACTGTTCCATAACATCTCCTGACCAGATCAAACACCTATCTTTTTGGCCAAAGTTTCCCACAATTTCTCTCGTCAGCTCAGTGTTCTCATTTTAAACACAGACCTGCCAGAGACATTTTCAAATAGCAGTGACACTAACTGATAACTCACTGGGTACTGTTGTTATCCGTGGGCTGAAGTTGCTGTTGATAAAAAGGTGTTTGCCAGCAAAGCTTTCCCTAGGCACTGGTGCAGAGTGAGTGTCCCTGTTACCTAGCAGTGCTCCTGCAAACAGAATAACACACCGCGACACCTCGCCATCATTTTGGGGTTGTGTAACCACCTGCTTATTAACCCACCCCACTAAGTATCATCACTGCCCCATTTTTCTGTCACTTATCTTGGACTTGATTGTCCTTGGTTAGTGGAGGAAATTGTAACTGTTCAAAATGCAATGAGAACAACCACAACAAAAGATAAGTGTTGGGTGTTCATTCTCACAGGTGAAGCAAGAAGCAACTGACGTTGTCAAATAGCAAAGAAGTTTTTCCCGTAAAAGCTAACATTAATAGAGGGGGAATGAATGCAGGAACTAAAGAAATAGAAATAAATAAGCCAGTAAGCTGATATATATTATGTGCATGAGAGAGAGGCAGAAGCACGATTTTACCAGCTTTGTCAACAGGAGGAACTGTAGTTTTATCTCTGGGGTTTTTTGTTTGTTGTGGTTTTGTTTGTTTGTTTGGGGTTTTTGTTGTTGTTGTTGTTGGGTTTTTTTGCTGTGGGAGTTTTTTTGGTGTATTGGGTTTTTTTCCAGGTAGCAAATGTTCGCTTGGCAGCATACCTGACAGATGGTTGCTTTGCCACTCATCATTTATAAAATCTGTTGAGGCAACTTTTTCTCAAACTGTTTTTCCTTAGCAGAATTTGGTCGTTTCTGTGTTAGGCATCAGATACTTAAATCACTCCCGGGTAATAAAGCTGCAGGTCAGAGAAAGACTTGCTGAATTTGTACATATCTTTTTCATGTGCTTTGCAAAAAGATCTATCTACTGGTCCATCTGAAGAGAACAAAACTCCTTGTGTGTCAGAACTGAATAAGCAGAGGGCAGTTTGATTTTGTGGGAAGATATGGAGGTGGTCCCTGAGCTTAGTTGGTGGCTTCACTTTCACTTGGCCCTGACCCAATAGGCATTTCTTCTACTGTGCACTAGCACAAATGAAATCTGGACTTTACCCTTACTGCTCTGCTGGCTACCAGAGGTCTTATTCGTCCCATGGGAAAAGAAGGTCAAGCTTTAGCCTGCTATCTGTTAACTCCAGTCTAAATGTGGCCACTTTTCTTTATACAGAAGTAAGAGAAACCTTTTAGCTTTCTTTGCAGTTGCCATGCATCTTCATTAGTCAGACATTAGCTATGCTTCAGTGTGCATCCATTTGCGGTATCCAATCCAAACTGAGCTCTGTTGGAATACTTATCACTGTCATTTAGCCCTATGATGTACCCACAGTGTTCTCGGTAACTTCTATGTTAGGAGGATGTTTTTCAAAGTATTAATGAGCTTTTTTTTTTTTTTATGAAACATTTTAAAACACTGAAATATTGTTCTGCTCTGCTGCATGTTGGATGGTCAGAGGAGCTCCCAGACTTCCCAACTCCAACAAGCTGCACTCATCTCTCTCACTGTGTAGGGGAAAGATGTGCTGAGCTTGAACGTTAACCAGCTCATTTCAGCCTGGGCTTTGCCTTGCTCCATAGCACTACTGGACATTTTGATCCCAAGGCAGGCACCTGTTCAAGGCAGATGCACAGCTAAGCCCTGGAAATGTCAGCAGACACAACCACTAATCAGTGTTTTTTGTAGATCAGAAGCTAAAAATTCAGGAATGCAGATGAACCTATTTTCATCTCTCTCTTTCCTTCCCACAGGTCCTTAAACGCCAAGGCTATGATGCAGCTTGTGACATTTGGAGCTTGGGGATCCTGCTGTACACCATGTTGGCAGGGTGAGTGACAAGGTTCTCCTACAGCAGCAGTCTCCAGTGGGCTCCACACTGCAGCACTGATTAAGCCTGAAAAGGGACACAGATAGGGATTCTGGTCTCCTTGAGAATTGTGGTCAGTTGTATAAAGCAAGAAAATAGATGTCAAGACCTAGAATTAGAATAAGGTTTTTCAAGAATTCATAAATATCTTTGACACCTGACAAATTGTTTAGGTTTTAACAGAAAGTGCCTAGGCTCCTAAAGGGTTCACTGACCACTTAAGCAGTGGGAAAGTTTTCCATTAGGAGAGGTGCATAAGAGTATGAAGAACCACATAGGAGTATGAAGAACCACATCAGGTTCTGTGGAAGAATGTTAATTCATTCTATTGATACATGTATTCTCTTCAGCTTCATTATTCTTCATTTGTTATTGTTATTGAAGTGTCTGAGCACCTCTAAAAGCTAAAAAAAAAACCCCACCCATAGTGGGTTTTCAGATGCTATTTAAAAAAAAAATATGATTCAAAAAGTAAATCGAGAGATCAGCAAGGATAGCAACAGGCAGCAGATACTTTTGAGAGGTAGTTGGCAAAAATACCCCGACCCTGTTGGTTAAAGTGAAATATTAACACAAGAAGATCCAGGGAAATACACAGATTGAAATAAGCAGTGAAAGATAGGAATAAGATGTGCTGGTATGGTTGGGAAAAAAAGTGTGCAAACCCAATCTAGAGTTATCAGACCCCTGAATTTAATTTTTCAGAGTATGGTATGTGCATATTTATCACACCTAAGCACAGCTTGCAGCTTTTCAGTGACCTCTCTAAACTGTTTAATCTGCTTCATGATCATTCAGCTGTGACGAGAAGCTTGGATTTATTCCTAGGTTTTATACAGAAAACAAAGAGTTGGACTCTGACTTTCTGTTATTTGCATCTCTTGCCTTGTGGATTATAGAAAAGGTGCCAGGGGTCTCTATCTCATCTATTTTATTCTTGACTACAAATACGTTCAAGGTCAGCTGAAATATATCAAGACTTTCTGGGGAAGTTTCCCAGTCTGCTAGGATCTCCAAGAACCTATTTCTATTTGGCTGATGCCCTAGACTGCTACACAGCTGGAATCAATAAAGTAAAATTAACACATTACCCACAGTTACATTTGTCTCGTTGATTATGTTCAAACTGCTTCTTTATTGAATATGAAGAAAAAAATTCCAAATATAGTTGAATCAGAAATACAAATGGCACAATTTAGTGGATATTCAATTTACTGACAAGTGCCAGTAACTTGTATCTCATTTTATCTGCACTTACCAGAGAAAATAATAGTAACACAATCAGTTGAGGAATGCTTTTTTAGGCGCCACCACTGCATTTATGAATGGTCTTGCTTTTCCTCACCAGAGGAGGTTAGCAGGAACTGACAAGTATTTACATCCAGGACTCTTTTCTCCTCCTGTCATCAATAGGAGCAGAGAGGGCTCAGACAGCCAGGACTAGAGCACAGGCCAGGGATCATGTTAATGGAGCTAGTGATAGACCTCAGAGTTTTTGCCAGTCCTTAACTCTTACTGCATCCCTCCTGACAGCTATAGATTGGAATGACATTATGTATCTCTTTGAGCTGAACTGCTATGAGCTGAAGTATGAAATGGTTTTGAAACTGAGAAAATACAGCATGAAGAATTTAATTTACTACCAGAAACCAGGTGGGATAGGAAGCTGTGACCAAACCAACTGGTTAACAATCTAAAAACCACTCTGGCAAGTTTAAAGAGAAGACAGATGGAAGGAAAAATGTGAAAATCCAAAATACCTCCTTCTTCTAAACCTACACAGCTGTTCAAGATTGCAGAGTAAAATTTGGCCTGGTAGATGTTAGTCAGCTGCAAAAACCTTATCTCTTGTCACTTTCTGAAGACAAAAAGTGTACCCTCTGCATGTGACATTGATCTCGTAAAGCTGAGTTCATGTTATAAGTCATTTCTGACTGGCTGGACAAGGAAGTAACCTATTGCAGGTCATTTCTTTTGCCCAACTGACTTGCACATTATAGTTAACAAAGCATTGCAGAATAGATTAGAAAGGGTTCTTTTTTCCTTTCCTTTTTTTCTGATCATTTTTTATTTCTCCCTTAAAATTTTTGTCCTTTCTTGCCATTACTAAGGTACTGGTATTGGCAATAAAGGTGTAGGCAATAAAGCAGAGTTAAAACAAGAGGTAAAAACCTGACTATTTTTACACAGAATATTTCATTCCTAAGAATTATAGCAGAACAAAAATTTAAGAAACAAGGAATCAGTCTTTTCCTCTACAGATCAATATAAGGAACCACCAGCCTGTATAGTTTGAGTGAAAATGAAACAGCAGTATCAGTGGTACATTCTGGAACCAAATTCCTGTTGTAATCAGTGGCAGTTAATACTAGAACCTAGAAATCATGTACTTGCAAATTACATAGGTTTTCTCTCTGTCTTTTTT
>WEKY01013357.1:377542-398954 GCA_013390045.1 Picathartes gymnocephalus | reverse complement strand
TTTTTTTTTTTTTTTCTTCAAACTAGATTCACTCCTTTTGCAAATGGACCAGATGACACCCCAGAGGAGATTCTGGCCAGGATTGGCAGTGGCAAATATGCTCTTACAGGAGGAAACTGGGATTCAGTATCTGATAATGCAAAGGTCAGTGAACCCTTTCTCAGATTTTTCTCTCAAGATTTAAATACCACAGAACTCTTTTTTTCTTGGTGCAACTGCAGTTTTAAAGAAGTGTAGGTTTGTCAGTGCCACAGATGTATAGTCTATACATGAATTACCTTTTTGCTTCTCAGTTAACCAGGAGCAGGCAGTTTTAATTCCTGTACAGTTCACAGTTTAGACTGCCCATCTATCACAAAGCAAGGAAACCCCAGGAGAAAAAAAATCTGGTGCTGAGACCTTTAGGCATGAAGCTGTGCACTAGTCTGTGAGACAGGTAAATGGGCAGGAAAGTTGCAAGCTTACAGTTGCCCAGGATTAATCAGAAGCTTTGACAGGATCTAAAGATTCTTGCAAGAGATCATTTTTAGCAACTGTTAATATCCAATAGAAGAACATTGGTACTTTCCACCACAAAACTGCAAGCAATCCTAGTAACATAGTAATCTTGCTACCAGTACCTATGAGCCTCACAGTGGATTTTTTTATCAGCTTTCCAGTTTTGAAATCAAAATGTTTAGATGTTGTAGAACTAACCTAACTGAACTTTAGTTACCTGAGTGTTAGGTTTCTATTCTGAGTTTGTCTTCTAAGTGTGCTTTGAGGTCAGTGAGGAGACGCCTCAAGATGGCATCATATCCCTAGGTGTTTATCACTCCTACAAGGTCACCAGTAATTAACAGTCATTCAATAAGATGAATACCCTCCATATTATATTTTGACTGGATTATTAGCTGAATTGAACATTACACTTGAAAATTTTGAAGATAAGACCTGACACTTAAAGAATATAAAGCCTATCTAATGTGCATCACTCTCTCCATTGAACATGCTAATGATGACACTGCCAACAGGAAGATCTTAGTAAAACCTGCACTACTGTTAATTACTTTTTCGCCTGGACTGTTATATTCCTTTTCGACCCAGGACATTGTGTCTAAGATGCTTCATGTAGACCCTCATCAGCGCCTCACAGCAGTCCAAGTCCTGAGACATCCATGGATAGTGAACAGGGAGTACCTGTCTCAAAACCAACTCAGCAGACAGGATGTTCACCTGGTGAAGGTACCTCCTACACCCGTCCCTCTTCCTTCCTTGCAGAATGAGCTGTCATTTGTGTAAATAGTCTGGAAAGTGATAGAGGAGTTGGGCAGCTTTTTGACTGTCACGTGCTTAGTATTTTTAACTTCAGGCTGCATTGTAATAAACTGGTGGCACATCCTGCTCTTCACCACTTTGCATCTGAGACGCTCCAGCTGTCTGCCAGCCTAAATGGTATCATTTCATGAGAATTGTGCATGTGTGACAGTTTTTTCAGGAGACTGACAAGGGGAAAGGAAAAGCATCAAAGAACTGAATTTCAGCTCAAAGTTTTCTCTTTCTCTGTTTTACAGGGTGCAATGGCTGCCACTTACTTTGCTTTAAACCGAGCACCTCAGGCACCAAGGCTGGAGCCTGTGTTGTCCTCCAATCTGGCTCAGCGGCGAGGCATGAAAAGACTTACCTCCACCAGATTGTAGCAGTACCCCCAAAAGGCCTCCTTGAAAAACCACAGTTTATTATTTGAGAAATTCATCTTTACTTGGCTAGCAGAAGTTTTTTGGATAACCTGCACATGAAATTGCTAGAACTAGCAGAAGCCCACATAAGGCAAAGTTCTCATTTGCTACATCTTTTCTTTTACATTCCAGCCAGGGTCCCGAGTTTAAAAATTTCACAAAGATGTGCCAGTTTTGCCAGTAGCTCTGTTTCTTTACTGAGATAAAGCCAAACAAAATAGGCAAGCTCCATCCTTTCCAGCCTAGCAAAACTATTTTTGAGTCCATAAGATGTTCAATGGGAACAGTTTTCATTTTGTTTCTCAAGAAAAGCACTTTTTGCTATGAAGAATGCAGTTGGGTTAGAATGCTGTTCCAGCATACGTCATGATGAAGTGACTTGGCTGGTCACCAGTAGACATCTACTGATCTCCACTCAGCCCAGGAAGAGTGAAGGCTGCAGAGACACATGAGTAATACCTTATTTGAAAGAAGTGCTATACAACATGAGGTAGAGCTGGTGGTGGTAGAAATACCTTCTGTTTTTGAGGACTCTTTTGCACTTTGCCCCTTGCCTTCTCTGGAATGAAGCTAGCACCTCTCAAGGAGAGCGTGCCACCAGCTCTGACTTGCTCAAAAGTCTCAGAGAGCAAAAAACCTCTGAGAAACTTGGTCTTCTGAGGAAAAGAATGGGTCTTACAATACTGTGGGAAGGCATTCATGTAAAGCAGTGTGAGTAGGAGCCTGTGGATCAGGCAAGAAGAGAAAGACGTCTGGTCTTGGCCAGCAAGCAGGTCTGGGAGGACTAGGTGAGGGGGCTGGGGAACCAAAAAAAGGCAGGGAAAGGTGTGAGGGGCTTTGAGGACAGTAGGACCCAAAGGCAACTAGTGTACAAGTGGCTGGGGGGCAGACTGTGACTCCCTCTCAAAGCAGGGGACAGTCCCTCTTCAGTGACTGGTGCAGAAGACCGTGGGTGGCTGGGCTGCCCATGGGCCAAGTGGGTCAATGCAGCCACCCTCCCACACCATCACCCAGTCTGCTCACTGGCAGCAGTTCTGGCAGGCCAGAGTGCCATCCTGGAGCAAGGGAGGCCATCTCCAGTCACTGCTCTCTGCCCTTCCCTGGCTGCTCACACAAATCTGCCTCCATCACCCAACATTTCATGTCCCTGCCTGGGTGTTCTGCTCTAGCAGAGCTAAACTCCCCATGCCACGTGTGTGCAGAGAGTACCCACTTCTGAAGAGTTCAGCCAACTCTGTTACAAGCTTTAATAATAATAAATTATGAGGAGAAATGGGAGGATGCTCTGCTTTTATATTTATATGAATATGTACATGTGTATTTATATACATATAAAACAAAAATTCTGTGCCCTAATACCTGGATTTTCCAGGTCCAGGGAAAGAAAACTTTTGTTGAAATGGTCTCTGCAAAATGGACTTTTTTCTCATTCCCTGGCTTCAAAGAAAGCAAGCAAGGTTTGTGGTGCCAGATGTGAACTATTTTTTTATTCTTTTTCTTACGCATCTTGGCTTATGGTGGTCACAAGCTGACCAGGATTCTTCTTTGTACTGCTTTTGTTAATTTTTATTTTCTGAGTGAATTTTGTCACCTCAGATCCTTTGTGGGAAAAGCTACTGTGCTGTTTTGGCTTTTTTCTGTTGTGACAGGGGGAAAAAAAAAAAAAGAAAAATGTGAACATGGAGCTTCATATGCTAGACATGGTAATTTTTGCTTGCTGGGTAGTTTGTGCATCTCGGTGCTGAACTGGAATTACCAGATCACTGCCTCAGAGTGTCCAAGGGGTTTCATTTGCTATAGTAATATTCTTCCTAAAACTATCTTTACTTCAGTGTTGACTGAAGTTTGCTTGTTTGCATTAGTCTATTTTTAAATTTTAGTTTATTCTTGATAATTTAAACTGATATTTAATGTTCAAGTTCATGTGCTGTGCACAGATCGCTGCAAAGCAGCTCTCCTTGAAGCCCTTCTCTTTTCTAAAATAAACAATGCAGTGAAACTTCTCACAGAGACTGACTTGGCTGGGACTGATGAGTGCAAATGCACAGGTGGCTGTCTATGGCTGTGTACACAGCAGCCCACATTCTCTCCTCTGGCTAAGCTGTGCTCAGTGTCAGCTGCCTTTAGAATTTTCTGCTTCTTAGAAGGTAGGTCTCACACACTTCTGCTAACTAGCACACCGTGAGGATATCCACTGGCAGGGATATCCTGGCTAGTGCAGAACAGCTCTGGCCAAGCCTTGTTTCTCTTGAAGTGACTTCTGTCCTGGAAGAAGGCAAAGTGGGCATAAAGATGCAAAGGGCAACCTGGAGGGAGGACTGGACTTTCTGGGGTCCCAGCTGATATGTGCTGTTTAAAAAAAACGTGTTTTTAATGGTCAGAGTAATTGTATGTATTGTATATGGGCAGGAAGACTGTTGAAAATATTATGTACAGTTTTGTCTCCCTCTGAGATTCCCTGATCATCTTGCATTGCTTCAGTTTGCTTTCTCTCATAACCACAGGAAAAGTCTAATTCCCTCGAGATATACTCAGTCTTAATTCTTTGAGCATTTTTTTCAGCTGAATATTATTGTAGGCCAAGCTTACAGGATGTTGCTCTTCCCAAAGTTTAATGGTTTCAATCTCTTCCTGAGTTACTTCTTTCTAACCCACCAACTATTAACATAGAGACACATGCAAACTCATACATTTTAATGCTCATTAATTACTTTATAAGCCTATAAATAACCATAAGCCCATACATATAGTGGGCTTTGGTTATTAAAGTTTTGTTTCCAGTGCATCCAGATGTGTGCACATATGTGTCTATATGTAAACACATGCCCAAAAAAGGTGCTGTCCCAGCTCGTCCAAATAAGGATAGAATTGTAGTCAGAGGTTGACATGATACTCGGAGAGTTTTGTCTGCAGTGTTCTTTGAAAGCTGTCATTGATATTGGTAGTGATTACTCTGCGTGTAGACAAAAAGGCTGTGCCCATCCTTGGAAGAAACTGTCCCATCCAGCCTCCTCTCTGTCCCAGATGGGCATCCCCCTGCACTTCCAAGGGCAGATCAGTCTCTCCTCTGCAGTCCTGCTATGGGAAGTGCTCTTCTGAGGGTTTTCTGACCTGTTCCAGTGAAGTGAACCCAATTAAACCATTTCCACTGTCAGTCTTGTTGATCCAGCTCGCTTAGACTGAAATACAAGGACCTCCATCAGCAAATCCAAGGGAGGCAGAAAGGGAGGAATATGCCACTGGAAGTCATTATTTCAGACTGATAGCACCCACCGCTTCCCCTGGCCCCGCTGGATCCAGGAGATGATGCTAGGCTGTGCCCTAATTACTGCAATGGCTGTTTTTACACCAGCATCTCCTTTCTAGACTCCTGGGCAAGGTATAACTCAGCAATAAGCACTTTTGTTTTCTGGAAGAAAACTGAAAAATGCTTAGCCTCTCTCTTTCTCTTTATATACCTTAAGAGACTTTCACTAAGTGTTAACTCCTGAAAGTCTAAAAACCTCTTTGAATTAGAACATACCATCTTGCAAGTTTTTAATCCATAAAGTGACGTAGTGCCTTAGGCTATTACAAATATTATACTTACATTTTTAACCATCAGGCTGTACAATGCACTGACTGTCCAAGGCATACCACAGTGTACCTGTCACAGACACAGTCAGCTCATCAGGACACCCACTTCAAAATCAGTCACAGAATGGTTAGGGTTGGAAGGGACCTCTGGAGCCCATCTAGTCCAGCCCCCTCTGCTAAAGAAGGTTCACTTAGAGCAGGTTGCACAGGACCATATCCATGCAGGTTTTGCTGTTCAGCTCAGTAGTGTCTGCCAGCAGGGAGGGGGCATTCCCCACATTTTGTGGAGCTGGACCCCACCTCTGCAGGTCCAGGACTCTGAAGAAGCCAGATGGCCCCCATGAAGAATATCATGGGAAGCATTACTCCAGTTCCTACACAGCACCACAGCTTGTGTAAATGGCAGAGGTGTAGGAGATGCTGCTCAGAGAGAGAGAGATGACCCCTGCCCCAGCCCCTCATGAATTTTCACTTGTTTAAAATCTGTTTAACTTTTTCTAAGCAAGTTTTAACAGCAGATAGCATTTATAAAGCCTAACTATTTCAGCAAATGACAAGTGACCCTCACAGACACAATGTAACTAATCTCTATATTTGCAAAAGAAATCTAGATTCTGGTTTGTTTCTCCAGAAAGTAATTTTCTTCAGCTCCCTAAGAGCCCATGGTGCTGGGAATAGCCTAAGCACAGAGAGCTGATTGAAACACTCTCGTGTGACATGACATCATGACATGACATGTCACATTCTTACAAGGTACAGATTGTGTGTCCCTGTGCTTCATCTAACCCTGCATGTAATACTGGGCTCTCTTTTCAGCCAGACCCTTTCAGCTCTAACAACTTGTACCCAGCTCTGGTACCTCTGAATACATCCAAACCTCGGTCAAGTATGTAATTGCTGTGTGTCTGTGATACGAATTATGACAGGGCTTGGCTGATCCCCTAAGCCATGGATGCCACAAAGGTTTCTTTTGCTGCTGGTCTACTGAACTTAGGCCAGCACATGCAAGTACTGACACTAAAAATGGCAGTCACTTTCTCTTGATTTCAGCTGCTCATCTGTCCTTTCACACCTCCCTTAGCCAGATCACCACGGGGCAAAGCAAATGTTTGTGCGTCAGAACAAATGGCTGGGGACAGCAGGAAGGCAACAGAATCAGTTTATCCAAGAGTGTTGTCAACACATTGGAGTAACTACAATTTCAGTGTCACCTCTGTCCCTCTGTTTCTGAGTTATGCTGAGCAGAGCCTAGGTGTGGCTCAGGGCTATAAATGATGTGATGTTTGTACAGCAGCAGGTTCCCAGTGCCAAGCCCTGTGCACAGAGAGGAGGACAAGTCCAGGCTTCTGAAAATCGGCCACAAATTAATATAAACTCCCTGTAACGAGAAGGTGTAGGGCCACAGATGGTATGTCATGGGAATAATGTTGACTGTATGTATTTTTGCCACCATTCACTTAATAAGAGTGATAGAAAATCCCCAGAGTTTGCTTTTAAATCATCAATTTTTACAGAGGAAGTTCTTTATTTAGGGGCATGCTACAGCTTTCTCAATCCCTAGAAGGGGTAAGGCAGTCAAACACAGAAGATATAGCAGATTACTGTAGCAGAAAATATATTGTAGCTTTCACTGAAAAATTATTTTCAGGCAGGTGTTTTGAAGCTCTGTCTTAGGATATGTGTATCAGAAATGCCAAAGCAGATATTTAGAAGCAAAGTTCTCTTGTTGAACATCCAGAGATGACACTTTTAAGCTAGAGCCACGTGAACTCCAGGTTCACATATCTGACTCCTAAAAGACAGGCAAACAGCACAACCCTTCAGGTATTCCTTACATTAAAATAAAAAGGCCTAAAATAACGTTAATAAGATGCTTTAGTATAGTTCATTAAAAAAGAAAAAAAGTAAAATGTGCAGGCCAGTTTTTCTTGTCCTCTTTTGAAGTATACATCATTTTCCTTTAGAAGTGTACATTCTTACCTCCTAGCTGACCCTGATCCTGAAATCTTGTGTTACCTGAAAACACTGCAGCTGAAGTGCTTCTGGTACTTCAGTTCCTGTGTGAACACAGTCCCACACTCCTCCCTCCATGCCTGTCCACAGCAGACACAACAATTGTGCACCCTCTCCTATTCAGAAAGTTAGCAAAAACATGAGAATTTAAACTCAGAAGATGAAAGGAAGTTAAAAGTAAGGTTCTCAGTGTGTACAGAACTAAAACTCGTAGTATTCAGGCAAAGGGCGGATCGAAGCCTGTGCAGAACAAAAATGTTACAGAGTAAATAAACTTACAGTAATTCTTAAAGCCAAATTTTATCTAAATTCTCTTCATAGATTTTTGTGAACCTAGACCTTGCATTTCCAGGTGCAACTTGGTGACAGCACATGTACTTCAGCCAGCATCTGATCATGCATGTCATCACAAGGCTTGCACATGAAAATATTTTGCAGCCCAAAGTTTGGAGTCTAAAATTAAGAATTTGTCCCTTTTTATTATCCCATATTGTGTAAACTCTGATATTCAGTGTTGAACTGTTCAACCACTGCTTCTCACTTTGTTATACATAGTTACAGAGTCCACTTGTGCTCCATTATGTTTCCTAAATGAATGTTACGGACATATTTTTCAGAGATGCTGTAGCCTGAAAGGAAAATGAGGAAAATGCATGTCCTCTTTGATAAAGGCAAATTTTGAAAGGAGAGGCTGGAAAATATGCATTTGAACTGCAGAAAATGAAAACCAATTGCTAAAAGATTGTTTCTAATTTGCTACTCAGAGCTAAATCTTGCTGCCTTCACTCCTATGTTAATTCCTTAATCCATATGCACCTTCAGTGACTCTAGTGGGAGAACTTGGAATCAAGCCCTCTTTCCTGTTGCAGTAGTGGAGTCTGGCCATTAGGTGATGATGTGTATAAGGGATTTACTTGGGTAGTATCGAATTAATTTGACAGAATATGAACCATGATCTAGCACTTTGTTTACAGGCTCCATATTCATGTTTACAAAATAATGATTTCTGAGGCTCACGCTTTTTATGTTTCCTGTATGAAAAGGGCAGCCGGTGTACAGACATTTGTTATGTTTACCAGCGTTTCTGAATAGATTTTTTTTATAGTACATGGTTTTATGAAGTGTAATATTTTTATAGCAGAATGATGATCTTTGGACTTTCTATATTGTTACCTACAATTGTTTGCAAACAAGTTCGTTGCTCCCTTTTTTCTGTGCACTGTCTCTCATGTTGCTGCTGCTAATGTTGCTGGCCTCAGCTGCTGCTGCCCCACCATGACGTGGGCTTGATGGTATTGTGAAACTGTGCAAACTAACTTCAAAGAGCTGCAATTGTGCTGAAGGGCTGGCTGCATGCTGGGTTCTTCCTGGCAGGAGGGATGGGGAGCTGTACCCTACCAAGGCAAGAGTTTACTGTGGATGGCCCCCAAGGAGAAGCCTCAGTGCTCACCTTTGTCTGTATTCTGACATTTTGGTTTGGCATGCCCATCCTTTCCTTTCTTTATAAAGAAATAAAAAGAAAAGAAAAACAAAAAGGATCCTGCTGGTTTTTGCATAATTCCTTTCCAGTCCCCAAGCACTGGCCATGTTTGAATGCCACGTGTTGGTCACAGTAAAAGCACACAATTACCTGTTCAAATTACACGTGGAACTGTTACCTCTGTGCAGCCTGAATACTCAAGCCTCTGCTTTGGGAAGCAACAAGTAAGCCGTTAATGCCCATCAGTCACACAGTTCACCCACTAAACAAATTTAGGATTTCAGTGCCAGACACGAGTGCTTTCACACAAGCTCAGCATGAATTTTCCTTGCCCCCTTGAGATCTTCCAAGGTACCATTCCTCTGGAAACTTCTGGTCTCTGGCAAGCAGCCTGCACAACCTTTTCTGTTTGCTGGACTTAACTAGTGACCAGAAAAGCAAAATCAACCTCTCCTAATTTGAGGGATTGGTTCTGCATCCCAGGCATTACATCTGAGCCTGCACACAGTTACACTGGTGTGCACATCTGGATTATCAGACCTGGCAGCATCACAAAGGTGGTGAGTCTGGCTCAGATCCCTTGCAGGAACAGCATGTGGTACCAGATACGGAGAAACAGCATGTGATTTAGGTCCAAGCAAGCATAACCAAGCAAACTCGGACTTTGAGAATGTTATTCATAGGATTTCTGCTCTGACTGTAGGCAGTCTCATGCCAGCTGCTCCTGTCCTACTCCCGCTACTGTCCTTCCTTTCTTTTCTCTGTTCATGAAAGAAACTTCCCGCTTCTTTAGTCCTCGTGGTTCTTCATCACTGGCACATGCATGTCCCTTCCCATCCTCTTCCTCTGCTCCCCAGCATCTACCATGAGCTATTCCACCTTTCTTTTGCCACGTTTCTGCCCCACAGGTCCATCTTGTAGTTTTTATATCCTCTTCTGGTAGGCAGGCCAATAAATCCAGTACACCAGTCTTTATAGGTCCAGTGCTTAAAAAAGGAGGCTTCTCTGGAGAACCAGAATCATATACAAGAACATCCAAATAGGAAAACTGAAGAGAAAGAAAACAAACAAACAAACCCCCGCAAAAAACAAAACAAAAAAATCCCACCAATCCAGGATTTCTCTTCCATTCCCACTTCTAGTTCCTCTTGTAATATGGCCATGATCAGGAATGAGCCAAGTTCAGCCATTGTTAGATATAGATTAACTTTTCAGAGGACCTGGTTAGGAAGCCATGGGTCATGCCAGGCCCTGACCAGGCAGATGCAAGTCTTCCCCTCCATAGAAAATGAATAAATGAGATGTCTGAGAGGAAGGCTTTCCAGAATATACTCAAGAGCCTAATCAAGACACAGCCCTTTTAGGAAATCTGCATTGGCAACCATCTTAAAACTCTGCACCTAATGAAAACAGTAACCATGCTTTTTTCCCCCTGAGGTACACACTTGTTTAAAATTTTAAAAAGACCCAAAACAGTAGCCAGCAACTCCTCTCCCACTAGTAATTTTGCTCTTTAGTCAACATTCATTTCTTTCTTGTATCTTTCCCCTCCTTTATTCTATCTTAGTTCACTTCACCCCCTTTTCATGTCCCACAACAATGTACCATGAGAATTGTCCTGAGGCTCAGAAAATCCTGTTACAGATACCTTCAGTGTGTTGGCTGTTAAAGATGCCATACTCCAACTGTCTGGAGACAAGATGGAAGAAAGGATTATCTGTCCATTCATCTGGATGGATAGGAGATCTTTAGTTGTCTTCTAAATAACCAAAGCTGGCCTGAGATCAATTCCATTTTTTGTTGAGGAAATTATTTTATTAAGAGGCTGGTGACTCACCAGCTGTGGTAAGCCTGTGCATGGTTTTGACTTGGCATGCTCCTGCCTAATTGATTCTTCCTGTCCTTCAGGGTCTGTGGTCACTGGTAAAAACAGTGCAGCTGTAAAGCCTAACACTTTTCCTACTGTAGAATTTTGCAGCTTCAATTTTAATGATAGTGTTCTTGCTAAGGCATGGAGAGGAAGACTCCGTGATTTCCAGTGCATTTACCCACACTTCCGAATTGTAATGTTGTTGTTTGGGCTCTTTTCTATATTGTAAATTCTGTTATAATTAGTTATTTGCTTTACTCATCCATTTATTTATTTCACCTGTTGGTACTAAAACAATTTACCCTTTGGGAACATCAGCTGTTACAATGGAGCCTTAAACACAGAGAACAGAGATGACCTGTCCTTCACTTTAGAGAAGTGACAAGAGTGGCCCATAGATTTTAGAAACTCTTGACAGTGCTGATCTTTTGCTATCTAGTCTCACTTCAACCACCAGTCTGCTGCTATGAGAAGAGATTAGGAAGTGTATGTTAAAGGTAAGAAAATGTCATGCAAACCCCACCTTTCAGGCCTCAAGTGTCATTTTTTAAATGGCACCAACGAATATAATTTTAATACATTTAAACAGTCCAGAGTTCAGATGCAGGAAAGGGGGGAAAAAAAAGCCTGGCAAGGAGGTTACTAAAGACTTTGATCTGTTCAGCTTACCTTGGAGATGGCTGAGAGGTGACTTTATTATTGTCTACAAGAATCTTCACAGGGAAAAAAATCACATGTTCCAGAAGCAGAGAGAGACAGACCAGAGCACAAAACCAGGTACATTTCTGGGTGCAAAATTCATGCAGCTGCAGAATGGAAATAAGGTAACTGTAGTTTCAAAAGTGGGGCTGTTATTCATTGGAATAAAACATAACAGGAGAAAAGGGGTTTGTCATTCCCTTTGTATCACTTTTAGTAGTATTCCCTTAGCAGAAAAAACGTTACTGCAGAAGCAAGTGGATGACTTCAATAGCCTGCAGTAATCTGGAAATCAATTTTAAATGCTGTGATGGTCTCTTTGGGCCTCAAATATGATGTGCATTCATATCACCCTACCACAAGCAGTTGGCACTGAATGAGCAGATCAAGATTGATGCAGGAACTCCAAAGATTAATTCAAAGATTTTTAAGCCACAAACAAGTGGAACAATCAACTTTCTCTGTTTAAATCTGTATCTTTACTACGGTACATGTGGAAAATATTTGCTGTCATCACAATCTGAAATTTTGTGATGTTTATGATTACCTATAATGTCAATTTTGAACAATGTGTTCCACACTTGGTGCAATACAGTTAAAACCTGTAACAAGACCAGGCAAATGGTGTTCCCCAAACATAGTAAAAAACTCACTGCCTTAAAATCCAAATAAATTATTATAGCAGTAATAGTGCACTAATCCTATGAACCACAGGAGGGCCTTAAAGAAATAGATGTCAAACATGAGTGAAACCCAGAACAAAGAGATAAATAAGGCTTTAATCTCAAATAAGATCTCCAATTATAATTAAGCTTTTAAAAGAGAGTGAAAATTAGACCACAAAATCTTGAATTTTTACATTACCAAGGCCTGGAGCTGAGTGGCAACTTGTGAACTGACTGGCTTTATACAGCTTCTGAACATCTGTGAGATGTACACTGAGAAAGAGAGATAGAGGCTGCAAAATTCTAATGACAGCAACCTGGATATCTAAAAAAAACAGATTAAAAAATTAAAGAAGGAAGAAGGGAAATAAATTACCAAGTAACAAGTGTAAATGCTGTTCCTAATAATGCATAGCAATTGTTAAAAAGGTTCTTCTCCAGGGAAGACACTACCCAACTCCTCGGTTTCAAGATGGTGAATATTAGCAATTCCCAGAAGAACTGTTTAGGTAAATCTATACACTAAGGATTATACCTAGTGAGACTTTTTCCAGCTCTGAGACAAACACCACTGTAGCAGCCTCCTTGAGGAATGATGTGGCAGAAATTTGTGCAGAGCAGCCACTCAGTATGGAAGTGCTGCATAGCAACCCCCATCAGGGCACCCTCCTGCAAAGTGACAGTCCTTCTTTTAGTCCAAAGAGCATTAAGTAAGCCTACACTGCTGGAAGCTTGCATCATGCTCCCAGGAGGTTGTTGTGTGGTTCTGACCAGCACCAGCCTAAGGAAGGAGCTGATGGGGTTCCCTGCTCTGATCTGTAGCACTCTTGGTAAGTACTGGGATCACAGGGTTTCCATGTGATGCAGAGATGATGCTCCCACTGCCTCCTCCCGAACTTTGGGAGAAAAGAAGGAACTGCTTTCAGCAGGTTATAAAAGTTTACTTCTGCACAGCCTTCAAGAGGGACAATCTGAGCAAGAAAGAAGCACCAAAATCACAGAGTGGGGTCACAGTAAGGGCATTGATCTACTCCACATATCTTCTTGATTTGGTTTTGTTGAGCCTCCTACTGTGTGTGAAAGGTTTGGCTTGCACTCTGCAAGGGCTAAAACTCCCTCTGTATGCAGGGCAGACACTACTGTCCAGCCCAGGTGCCAAGGATCAGTGGCTTTTGGATATAGTATTTAATTTATAAGGCTCTTGGTGTGATAAACAAGATATCTCTTGTAAAAAACAAGATAGTCCTTGTGAATTGAAGCTGTAGCATCACCAGCTAACATTAATGTTTATTGGAAAGGTCAATACCCATATAAAGATGAACTCAGATGTCCATGGGACACAACATTTCAAATCATTCTAGTCAGAAAAGATCCTCTGTACATCGTTTGGAGGTTGTCTGTAACCACCCAACTCACTTTGGCACATGCACATTTGGGTACATAAGAAAAATGCATCCATTCTTCTAAAAGTATACACACTTGAATATTGAATTTTTTTGGTCTTTTAGGCCTTGTGCAAACCTAAATGACTCTGTGCTGAGTCCTGAATGTCTTTGTAGAAGTCCACTATGACCCATTGTTTATTTCACTTTGATCCCAGTAGCTCTGGAAAGGACTTTGGCATGTTTACCTTCAAGTTACTCATCCTGTATGCTCGAGGTTTGTTTATACACTGTAGCCTACTGAAATTTCCCCCTTTTCTTTCAGTTAAAGAAATAGGCCAAAGGTGATTTTAGGGTCCCTATCTGGACACACATCACCAATTCAGAGACCTTTGGCTTCCTCTAGTAAGTCAGGGACATCTTAGATACTATCTTGCTCTCACATTTCTCCAGTGAGCAAGAGAAATCTCAGTCCATCGAGAGAAAAACTGACCTTAACACAACTGAGGATACCACAATTAGAGTGAAGTGAGCCCTGGTGTAATGCATTTCTGTCTCAAATGTGATATTCTACTTTTCTTTCCTTAGAATAAGTCTACCAATATTTATGTTCAAAGTTTTCCAGTGGCAATCGTTTGGGTGGTTGTTCTTTAACTGGAGAAGGGTTGAAAGAGGAGGAAAGCACAGAATTGTACTTTTCTATCAGGAATGATCTCCTACTTCTGGCCATCCTCCAGCCTCGCTTAGGTTGTTTAGGCTGAGGAGAGCAAAGGTACCAGGAAAGAGCACATGTTAAGTTAATTCATTACGTAGCAAACCATGCCAGAAATGTATATTTTTATCATGTTCTACTAAGTTTATACTATGTACAGTTCAATAAAGACCCATGAGTCCTGAGGAGATTACATAACTAAAATGACTGTCATTATTTATCACTGTCTCTCAACTTTGACACCTCACTTTCTGCCATCAGTCAGAACCCTGACTTTACCCTTTTCCTTATAATCAATGGGATGTTCCTAAAATTGGTTAAAGCACTTTAAGAAGGACATACAAAGCTTGAAAAAAAAATCAGTGACTAAGTTTCTTCATGAAGCACAAGAGTTTCAGCACATACTTTGCTAGGCAGCAATGGAGGAAGCAAATCTCCTCACAACCTTATTTGAGAAGTCCATGTCACATCATTCATAGTCCTTCCTCAGAAACTGGAAGTAGTTTTTAAAAACAGAACAAAAGAGTATTTCTACATTGTTTGTTGGTTTTTTTTCAATCCTGTTGGATTCATCACCAAGGCAGGTTTTTGATAATGAGGAAACCAACTCTGCTTTGCAACCTGGTTTGACACCTGCTAGGTCAGCATGCGGCCCTGCTGAGTAAGCATCACCAGCCCTCCCATTCTGCTCCTCTGGACGTGATAATTACAGCAATGAAGTGATTTTTGTCATTTAACTATAACCGAAGTTTTCCCAACTGAGTGAAGGAGGTGAATTTTCAAGGCAGTTTTACAAGAAAAGGCTCTCTTACCCCAGCTGACCTGATTTAGGAGTATAAAGTACAGAGTGCATCTAACTGAACAAGCAGCCCTCATCCCTTCCTTCCCAAACACAAGATAATCCTCCACAATTGCTTCAGAGATGCCAGTAATGCAGTGATGTAGGACTAGAAACAGCAGTTTGGTGCTTCTTCTCACAGTGAAGTAGGCACGTGACTATTAAAAATGACCATTTATTGTAACAACTTCTTTACTTAAAAGAATTCTATATCTTAAAAAACGGAGACAGCTTTTAAGGTCCATTTATTGAATATATAGCCCAGTACCTGTCTCCATTACCAACTGCAAGTATAAACAACTTGTGAATAAACCCACTAGATTTTTACCCAGGTTTAAAACCTGGTTTCTTCTAAACAACCCTAGCAATATAGCTTTATGTTTAAAATTAGAATCTGAAATTATCTAATTTGAAGCATTATTATATACAAGTAAACTGCAAGATGAACCTGAGCCAAGAAAATCACTTTAAAACACTTAGTTTTCATGATAGTAAAACACACACCAAAATAACCATCACCACTACACATATTTCAGCAGGAAGTTGGTTTGAGCAATTTCAGGTATGATTTTGGCCATCTCTTCTACTATGTGTGACTAATTGAGGACTCAAAGCCATCTCATCACATAAAGGCCCCATCCTCCAGCTGCCTGAAGGTTCTGCTGCACTGCATATATGCAGTGCTACTCATGCAGGGGGCCTCCTTCATCTGCAGCTGGTTGACTTCTAGGAAAAAAATTCTTAGGAGAAAACTTGCCCTTAAGAATAGTTGTACTGTAAGTTTAAGCAGGGGAAGTTTTTTAGTGTATTTCTTTTGGGTTGGTTTGGGGTTCTTCCCACCCCTCACACAAGGTTTGATGCTGACAGTGAGCCCAGCAGTGTGGAGCTGCCCCACCCTTGAGCAGTGGCCTCCAGCCCTCCAGGCTGCTTCTGAAGCACCGAGAAAAACAATTACAAACCCAGCTGCCTCTCTGCCAGACTGTTATACTCTGCTTCCCCTTGTCTATACAATTTTGGACATGACAGTTTTTCACAGCACAGGATTGGCTGTTTCCTATGCTCGTGTGATATAGACCAGAGCCTAGAGCTTGCGTGGTTTCTACCTACAGAGTTTATAATAACAGGAATAACTGTGCTAATAAAACCTTCAAGTATTTAGCCCCACCCAACTGTAACCTAATCATGACAGACAGGCCTATTTGCATGTGAGGCAGGGGAAAGTGGTGATATTTGTCTGAAATGCTTGTCTTCTATGCTGACAAAATATTTCCATTTTTCATTGTTATAGGTAGTCCCCTTGCTTTAGTTCCTGCTGCCCAGCTGTTGCTTGGCTTGCCTACAATCATTGTTAACCACAATAGCTGCTAATTTGCCAACATTTATGTCTTGGCAATTGAATTTTTTTCCAGATCCATTCTGTATCTTTTCTACTTTTCACTTCTTGACTCTATCCATTGCAACACCCACATCATAGCATTCTTTTGGCTATTCAGAGGAGGGTCTTTTTCTAGTGGTTTTGTGATTGCACTATTGTCTTATTTTCAAGGCCTCAGCTGGACATAAATATATGTTTTATTTTGCTGTTTGGTCCTACTCCAGATCCTACTGGAACTGCAGATGATGAAATGCCTCTGGCTCCATACTGTACTAATTTATCCTAATTGATCAGGTTTTACACAGACACTGTGGAGTTCTCAAATGATATATGCTGATTTTGTGCAATAGTGTGCTCCATGGTCAGTCACAGTGATAACTGTTATCTCTAGAAGCTGCAGCTATATTTTTCAGCACTAAGTACTTCTGAATTTCAGAAAGTGTTTTTTAAAAAGAGGTATAGATTCTTCTTGAGTTATTTAGCTGTTAAGGATTTATTTCAGCTTTCTTTAGACTAATACTAAAGTCATATTTCTGCCAGGATGCCTTTGCAAACGTGTCAGTGCTGAGCATGCATTTTACAGATGTTATTCATTATTTCTCTAACACAGACTACCTTCTTAGCATTCTCAGGTCTTCAATCTACTCAATTACTGCTGTGTGCTCCACATGGAATAAAACTGCTCAAGCATCATGCCAGCATGTAGGGATAGTGTATCCATAATCAAAGATGCAAAGAGAAATGCAAGTGTTACATCAAGCTGTGTTCTCACTTGGCTCAGTTTGAGATTGCAGCTGATTAAATGTCATAGTGGCTCTAGTCAATCTTGTCTACCTACCATGGGATTTCTGCCCACTTTAATGAACAGGTATTTCTTTACAAGGTCTGGGAAGACTGTCCAAGCAATGTATGTTTTATTCATATTTTTCTGCAACTTTGGAGCTACCACAGCAAGGAAATATTAACTCCTTCAGTCCTGAAGACACAGTTTTTTCAACAACTTGTTTATTCATTGTTCCCTTGTCTGTCAAGCAACATTCCAAATAAAGTTTTCTTGCAATTCTTTTCACAGATGGGAAGGGGCACCACTCTTTCCCCCTGAAGATGTTAAGAATTATATCAGATACATCCTTTAGCACTGATTTTACTGTCAAGCTTAACTACCGCATAGCTTTAGTAGATTTCTCTGCAATGTCCATTATTGCCAAGAAAGCAGAACGCTCCTCTTTCCCACAAGCCACCATGCATGTGCCTGCAAAGGCATGTCAAGAGGAAGACAGGAGATGCCTGAAAAAGAGAAATATTGCAGGCTGTTTTACTCAGCAGCTGGATCTGAATCCACTGAGGTCAAGAGCTAATTCCTGAGGTGTAGTTCTGGAATGAGAACAGGAGGTGCCATAGGTCCCCTGCAGCTAGGAGGATTGTCCCTGCCACCCCCACACCCAGAAATGGGCAAGGGGATATGGAGACTTTCTATTTCATTTCCTAAACAGACCAATCACCCAATAGCTCACCACCTCAGAGGGCAAAATTTAAGATACTACCAAATATTATTAAAGCTCATCCAGCTCCAGCTATCTTATGCATGTGCCCTTGTGGGCAAAAACACCAGCCCTGGGTGCACTAGCACTGAAGACTCATGGGGCCAACAATGGAGGAGCCAGGAATGCTCTCCTCCATCCCCGCAGCTGCAGGCAGCAGTTCAGAAGACCACAGACATGTGCTGGTAGCAAGGGATGAGGAGCTGCAGAACTGCAATCTACAGAAAGCCTCTGTTAGAGTATTCCATGTAGAGTAACTGCTGCACAACCATAGAGTCCATTGGCTAAAAACCCAGGAGGGAATTCAGGCACACCAGCTTTCAAATCCAGTGAGGAAAAGTTGTAACTTAATGACTGACAGTAAAGTCAGTAAGTGAGTTAAAAATGTAGTCACTTGGCCAAAGGCTGAGGGAAAATAAGGAGAATAAGTGGACAGCCTAATAAACTTCAGAAGTATCTCCTTGCAAAGATCAGAAGTACAGGGCTAACAAGAAAAAAAAGAAAGCAATGAGAAGGTCAGGAAAAAATTCCAGGAAATGGCAGGCAGAGAATTTGTGAAGATAATCTATGGGATAAAAGATTGCAGGGGACCTGTCTATTTGAAAACCAAACCAGCTACAATTACTTGTGATTAGAAGAAACACAGGAGCCGTCCTTTGACATACGTGGCTTGTCTTATTCACAAACACATAATGATCTAAAAATCAAAAGGGAACAAGTAAACAGCCAAAAGGACATATGAGTAGGTGAAAATGAAGAAATGGTGTCAGCTTGCAGATAACAGAATTAGAAAGGTTGAGCTATGAAATCAGTTTCAACTATCATGGGACATAAAAGACAATTAAAGGAGTTTGATAAAAGCATTAGAAATTAAAATGAGACAAAGGAAGTTGCAGTCACTAAAAAATGCAGAAAGAGTCCATGACAGATAAAAGCAGAAGCGTGGTAATTATAACCCAAAATAGGTACGAATTTAGCGTGGAAATAAATAGAAAGAAGCATAGTTCAGACTAGGAAAAAAACAGGTGGAATATATTTTAGAAAAAAAAATGTGTGGCAAACCCTAATGAAACTTGCTCTGAAGTCCACCAGGCCCTCACAGAAGCGATTTGAAATGATCAGTTTGAGATGATCAGTGATCTTCCTCCAGGTCATGGAAGGACAGGGCAGTCCTGCACTGGAGAAGAGGACATGTCTGAATAGAAGGGGTTCACAAAAACTCAGCAAATTATAAGTCAAATGGCCTAATTCTGAGGTTAAAAAAACAAACCAAACCAAACCAAAACAAAACAAAACAAAAAACACCATGAAGAAAAACCTGCTTCACTAATGTATTAAACTGAGTTAATGTTCACTCAGAGAACAACATACTTCAAAGTATACCTAACATGGACTTCTCAGGAGCTACTCATGTCAAATCCAATCTAATTTCTCTATTGAACAGGGTAAAAGAAAAGCTATGGATACATTAAAGGGATCTTTTGTACAGTTTTTGATATCCTTACAAAAAGCCTAAAAACCGTATGCAAATAAAAGCACTACAAATACATACAGAACAAAGGCTATCTTCAAATCCTTGCTAGCTGGTTTTGTTGTGTAACTGGTAGAGCCTGTCAGGTGGGACTGCTGTCTTCTGGACACGTTTCAGGTTAATCATTTTTCCATTAACTACTTTAAAAAAAAAAGTGAGATACTCTCAGAACTGGAGAAGAGTACTGCACTGCTGGTAAGGCTTTGACTGAGACATGGTGACCCTTGGCTATGCCTTAAGAAAGCTGTAAACACAAAAGGAGTAGGTAAAAGGTTAAAAAATGTAATAGGCACAGCTTATGAGAAAAGGCTGAAGAACTTGTTTACTCCAGGAAGAAAGACTAAAGAACAATGCTTCCCAATGCAGACATTATTTTTTTTGCCCCTTACATGGAGTTAAGAAAAGAAAAAATTACAGACTTTCAGTAAAGGAGAATGAAACTACATTTTTGGCCTTATTATGTAAGGCTAAAATTTAGCTCTATAACTGTAGTTGTAATATTAATGACTGAGCCTGGCCATCTGGGATATGTGGAATCCTACCACATGAGGATTTTGTTTGAACAGACAGAACCGATTTCCATAGACCTTCCTTGTGTTAGTGAATGTCGAATCAACTGGAATAAATGATTCCTTGAGACCTCGTTCAGATTCATATTGCTGCTTTTAAATAGGAGTCTAAGTAGTCCACAGAAATATGCTGGGCTACATTTTTGGCTTTTCATAATGCAACATGCCAGGGGGACTAAAATTCTTCCACTCACACAGCAAAGCGGGGCATTGTTGTGAGATGTCATATCATATGCTAAATATATCTAGAAAAAGGAGAGCTTGCCCAATGCTTTTCTCAAACCTGCTGCTCTCTAAGCAAGCAATGGGGGAAGAAGGGTGAAGAGAGTTTTTTGGTGGGGACTTTTTGTACAGCTTTTGAGGGTTTTGGGTTTGGTGTGTGTTTTGTGGGGTTTTGTGGGTTTCTTTGTTTGATGGAGGGGTTTTTTATTGTTGTTGGTTTTTAAATTTTTTTTGTGTGTTTTTGTTTGTTGGGGTTTTGGGGGAGTTTGTTTGTTTTTGTGTTTCTTGTTGTTGGTTGATTTTTTTTGTTGGTTTGTTCGTTTGGGATTTTTTTGAGGTTTTTTTTGCTTGTGTGATTTTGTGTTGGTTTTTTTGGGGAGTGGGGTGGGGTTTTCAGGGGAGGTTGGGGGTTTTTTGGTTGTTTTGTGTTTTGTTTTGTTTTGTTTTTTAACCTGAGATCCTTCAGGGAAGAGGGAAACAGAAGGAAACAAAGCAGCCATGGCGTCCAGGGCTTCTAGCAGTGTAGCTGTGCCCTAGGCTGCACTCTCAGCCCAGCTCTAGACCTTAAAAACGGACGCTGCAAGTCTTTGGAAAGCACAGGAGATAAACATCCATTTTCACTATCTCTAGCGCACTGAGCAAAGATAAAAGAATTTGTTTGTATGGCCCAAATTTTCTAGAGATAGCATCAGCAAGGTTAGAGTTTATCTCCCTTTCTACGTAAGTAACCTCTGCTCAGGTATGAAACAGAAAGTGCTGGTGAGAGACGGGATCTTAAATTCCAATTAAAATTACTTAAGTAATTACCACAGAATCACAGGATAGCTGGGGTTGGAAGGGACCCCTGGAGATCATTTAGTCCAGCTCCCCTGCCAAAGCAGGGTCACGCACAGCAGGTGACACAGGGAGGAGTCCAGGCGGGTTTGTAATGTTTCCAGACAGGGAGACTCCACGCCCTCCTCGTTCAGTGCCTCGCAGAGCTCTGCCAGCCCCGCCGTGTCACCGCTCCCCACCGTGTCACCCGTGCCAGCCCCACCCGGCCCCCGTTCCTCCTCACACCGCCCTCGCGCCACTGGGGGCGGAGCCACGCGCCCCGCGAGGGGCGGTGCGCGCCAATGGGGAGCCACCTGCCGCGGCCCCGCAGCCAATCGCGGCCCGCGCAGCCGCCGCGCGACACTGCCCCGCGGGCTGCGGAGGAATGCCGGCGGCTCGGCCCACGGC
>WEKY01013357.1:335687-377393 GCA_013390045.1 Picathartes gymnocephalus | reverse complement strand
GGGGGGCACGCGCTGCCGTAAAGCGGGCGCCGGGCGGCACGCGGGGCAGTTGTCACCGGCGGCTTCGCGGCGTGAGGCGGCCGGGCCAGGCGGGCGCTCTCTTCCCCACTGCCGCCGAGACGCCATGGCGGCGGCGCTGGGCCGCAAGGCCGCGGAGTATGTGCGCAGCAAGGAGTTCAGGGACTACCTGATGAGGTGAGCGCGGCGCGGGGGGCGTCATCGCCGCGCCCACCTCCCTGCCGGGCAGGTGGCAGGGACCAACGTCCCGTCCTCGAACCCCGCAGCGCCCCGCAGCCTCGGGGCGCCCGGGACGCGGTCGGACGGTTAGCACTGGTTGACCCCTGCCGAGTTCGCCCTCGCCGGCGGCTGGGCGTGGGGAGAAAGCAGTGAGGAGCCGGCCCGGAGGTATCGTGATCCCATCGCTCCCCTTTGTCTCGCCTGTCGTCACTTCAGCCCGCGGGGGCGGTCGGGGCTGTCGCTGTCCCGCCCCGGTCCGGGCAAACCGGCCTTGACCTTGAAGTGACGCGGCGCGCTTTGAAGCTGCCGCGGCAGCTGCGCCCCTCCGTGACCTTCCCCTCCCGGCTGTGACAGCCGCGAGTGCCGCCCCGCTGCGGCACAGAGGTGGCAGCATGCACAGGAGCCCGGGACCAGGACAGTCTGACCGCTGCCTGCCACAAGGGCAGAAAGAGCTTTTCTCTGCCGTAGGCAGAAGCGAGCTTGATCACGGATGCAGTCTGAAGATCGGTTACTTGAATTTCTGAGTACGTGTAAGTAGGTACCTCTTTCCAGAGGCTTCTTAGAGCCCCACTGTCGTGGGAATGTGGCTTAAGTCACCTCCCAGACAGCTCAGTGCTTGTGTCAAGCTTTGTCTTGAGTGCTGTGGTAAGAGATGTGGCACTCTGGACTAAAACTACAAGACTGCCTTAAAGAACAGTTTTGCCATACTTAAATCTGGTTGCACGACTGTGCAGGAGCAGTCTCAGGTAGGCAGGCTGAAGTTTCTCTGGCTTGACATGCTGTTTGACCAAACTAAACAAATAAAAATGGTTTCTTCTAATAAAGGTGGTTGAGCAACCTTTCACTATAGCTGTTGCTTGCTATTTTACCTACATCTACTGCAACTGGTGTTTGATGTTGAGCAAGCATGTAGGAGGACAGCTGTTTATCTGAGAAACATAGTCTTGGTTCAAGTAGCAGGAGATGGTGTAAGCCTGTGTGGAGGAGGGATTATAATACAAAGGCTCAGTAAAGCCTTAAACTTCAGGAGGATAGATTAGATATTAGGAAAAAATGCTTTACTGTGAGGATGGTAAGGCACTTGAAAGTTTGCCCGAAGAGGTTATGGACCCCCATGCCTGGAAGTGTTCAGAGCCAGGCTGGATGGGGCTTTGAGCAACCTGGTTAAGTGGAAGGTGTCCCTGCCCATGGCAGAAGGATTGGAACTCGATGATCATTACGATTTCTTCCAAGTCAAACCATTCTATGATTCTAAGTAGAGGGTTCATTTGGCATTGACAAAATCAAGATCCACAGAAACAGTGGGACAAAAATATGAGGAGAACAACCTTGAAACAAAACAAAAAGTCCAGAGCAGGCTTCTGTGATTCCTTTTAAAAGTCTTGAGGATGTCATGTAAGCTTGATGGATACATGTTATTGTTAACATTTAGTTAATTGTAAAAGGATTCATGTGAAGCATGTAAATGGCCATTAAACCAGTAATCTGCTTCATAATTAGAAAAACAAACATCCAGGTGGAATAACAGCTGTTTCCTAATGCCACCACAGTTATTGGAAGTATCTCTATCCTCACCCACGACTGAGAAGGTTTTTTAAAAAAAAAAAACTTTCAGACGTATTTCATCTAGTCTTCAAACAAGCTTTATACGTGATTGTGTTGCAATAAAAAGAGCATTCCACAGGTTTCTACCATTGTGGATGGAGTGCGTTTTGCCTTGCTAAATGCAAAGACACTTGCTTAATGTGTACTTCTGTTACGGTGTGTCATGAGGGGCTAAAATCAGTTGCTCCATCTGCTCTGGCCTTTCAGCATTGTTTCCTGCTTGCTAGGAGATAAGTGTCTAAGTTACTGGCTTTGTGTTGAGTTAAAAATTTAAATAGCTGTTAAGAAAAGACTTGTCTGTCTTCTCCATAGAAGAAATCGAGAGTTACCTCTTCCTGAAGGTGATTTCTTCCCCAGACTACAGGACTCTATCCTGAAAAAAGTCCATTCTTTGCCCACAGAGCAAAAGTGTCCTTAAAGCTCTGAGACTGTGCTGTCTGTTCGAAAAATCAGCATCTAATCACTACAGGAAATCAAGGCTTTATAAATGTGAAACTTTGTCAGAATTATTAAATTAAGATATTGTTTGGGATACCAGTGATAGGCTTTGAATTACGTGACCCTCAGTATAATAACTGAAGTTACCCAAAGTGGTGCATTAAGTTCTCCATTATTATGGCTTGGGGCAATCAAATCTTGCAGACATCTGTTGGAATAAGTACCTTCAATTTTGGCTTCATGACCTACAAACATGAAAACAAGAGTAATGAATGCAGGCTGTTTTGCTCAGGTGGATGTATCTGGCATTAGAATTGCATTATGTCATGGGTTAGCTTTTGGATCTTGCACAAAGAAACAGGAGAAATAGCTTTTAAAACTGTCATTAAAAATTAATTGTTCTGCCAGTTTCACATCTGGCTTTTTTCTACAGGTGAATAATAGGGATCTGAATGACTGTAAATCATATAAATACGAATTTACCCTAACTGTGTCTTAATGCTTTCAAATGAGCGTAGTAAGAACATAAGCTGTAGGTAGACGTTTCCTGCTTCTTGTAAAGTGCAGCAGTAATGTTAATTTTAAACTAGCTGATTGGCATATTAAAGCCCGGTGGCTCTATGTATTGTGAACCTGAAGTTGCATTCTTTCTCAACATCCTAAAAATGGCAGCTGTCACTAAAGTTGTATTATCTAAGCCGCTAATAGTAGGCATCTGCATCCTCTTACTTCCTATGTAATTGATTTAAAACATCATCTTTGGAAAAACATCCAGGAAAACAGCTTCCCTTCTCTTTTGAGAGAGAAGACATCATTCTAGACAAGCTATCATTTTCTTGTGGTAGAAGCCTAAATTGCTTTTGTCACATCATGAATTCCAAGGAATCCCAAAATCTTCTGGTAGTAGCAAAATAAGCATGAAGATTGCAATCTGCTGGGGCACTTCTGAAATGTCTCTTCCTGAAGACTCAGCAGTAATGCAAATGTCTGGACTGTTAATATAGAGGGCTTTGAAACAGAGATAGTTCATTCCCTGGAAAGCCTGAGCACTTCAGCTGATGTGAGCTGTCTAGGAACTTTCTTTTAATTGAAACAAACTTCAGAGGCATTAGCATCAGTAATAGAACTAGAATTAGCTGATCTTCAGTTCTCTTTAGGAAATCTTTAAACATGAGGACATAAGAACTTTAAAATCAAAGTCCTCTGTGATCTGTGGTAGAAACTGAAGGACACAGCACCTGCTTGTCTTGTGTGTTCTGAGAACTGAACAATCTGCCCTTTTGCAGAAGAGTAGTGCCCTTTCCACTTAGGGGATGGCAGCATGGGGACAAATAGTGACGATTCATCTATATTTGCAGAACGGTCTCTGGCCTATTAATATTCTTATTGCCAGAATGAGGAAAATATGTGCAGAAATTTTAGAAAACTAAATCTTTCCCACTATAGCATTTTTGGAATTAACTCAATACTGATTCAAGGTATTAAACAGTTCCTCTTGTGATGTTTAGACATTTATACAGAAAGCTGACACTTGGAAACTGAGTAAATCCAACAATTGTTGTCCACAGTTCTGAAAACATTAGTACAGTGTTTTCTTTGTCAAGGAACTGAATGTAGTTCTTGAAGTTCTTGGAAACGACTAATTTGGAATTGAGTCACTTCAGAAATAGATGTGTGCACATGGTGCAGTATCCTCACTATTGGATGTGGTGCATTGGTTGCAACTGTCTTGGCTGCAGAGCTTTGGGGCTGGATGCCTGTTTCCCAGAAGGGTCTATATGCCCTTGGTTTGCCCTCTTCTAGAGGTATAAGTGTTCCACTCTCATGTGATTGTAAGGACTACCTTGTAAGAGCTTACCCAGAGCTGCCTACTCTATTAAAGTAGTATCAGTTTGATTCTATTTTAGGCTTTCACTTCCCTGGAAACAATTTACACTTTAAAAATTAAGGCTGACTTCTGTTGGCACAAAAATGTGGTGCCAGAAGACACATCTGAATTTGTTTAGTTAAGGTTTTATGAAAAAATTTAAGTTTACACTTGTCTTGTGGACTTCAGCCAACTGTTGCTGCAGATCAGTTAAAGAGAAAACAAAAAACAAGTGGTTAGACTAGTCAAGGGCATCCTAACAAAGCGCCTTGGACCAACTTGTAGCAAAGACTCACTGAAATACACATCCTGTGTGATTTCCTAAGTAGAACCGACTGTTGCCTTACCATAGTTATTTATAAAACTGTGATCTAAGAACATGGAAATCAGCGTGAGGGAAGTGATAGTTACATTGTGTTCTGCAACTCAGAGCACTTCTAGGCTTTCTATTAGCCTACCTATTTCTCATAAGAAATGTCTTCTTGTAAGTCATAATTCAGAACTAATTCTTAGCAGTATCTTTGTTAGAAAGAAGGTGTTTAAATGTTCTGAAACAAAAGCTAAGGAACAAATAAGCTTACATTTGTGCTGTAGTCTATCTTTTGTGCATAGATCATTAAGTTATTACATAAACTGATACCTAGATGATCACTTAAATGAACCCCATACATGACTGAAGTGTAATTGCATATATCACTGAGAATGTGTTATAGCTCACATTTGGTACAGCCACAGTTGGCCTGAACTTAGTGACAGGAAGATATCTGGCAATCTTTGGTTTGACCTACTTACAGAGGTATACAAAGAATTCCCAGTGACTTCAAAGCTTTCACTGAAGAATTTTAGCTGTTCAGCTTTGTCATGACAAAGCTTGATGTCTTTTGGCATGCTTTAAACTAGTTGGCGTGGGATCTTGGGTGCTCTGAAGGGTTGAATGTCTTCCACTGACTATAATGGGTTTTAAGAAGCTGGGAAAAAGAGCAGCAAACACTTGTCACAGTGACAACTCTTGTGGGCAGTGGGATTTTTTTAGCACTAATACATTAATCAAAGATAATGCCATGACAGCTTCCTGACTTCTGCATATCTTCTATTTGTGGTACACTTCTGTCTATGTAGATTATGAAAGAAACTAATGTGGTTTTTTTTCTTTCTTTCATGTGCTTTTTGAATGGAAAACAATGATGGTGCGCTTGAACAGTACGGTAAGAAAAGGGAGGGGATTTCTGGTTTCATGTTCTTCCTAACTTCAGTAATTTGCTGTCTTTTTCCCTTAGTGCTGTTAGGATGTTGCACCTGGAAAGCATACTGCAAACTTCCAGGAGTGATGCACTAGGAATATTTAATTGCAAGTCTTAGGTTAAGGTGACCAAGTGTTAGCTCCTTCAGAATGTCTTAAATTAAAGGAGCTTTATTTTTTCCATACTCTTTGCTAAGGAGATCAGAGCAGTTTGAAACCCATTCTTCTACATAACAGCAATATTCATACATAACCGAACTACCTGGCTCTAATGGCCTTCAGGCCAGACAATAAATGTACAGAATAACTCACACTATGCTCTTCTGTCTTGGAGCCTTTCAGTTTGTCCCTGAAACTGGAAGTGGGTTTTTTATGCATGTTATACTGTGAATCATACTGGTTGTAATATTTGCTGCCTAGAGAAAAGACAAACTGTATAGGTGTACCTTAATTCTCATGTGTGGAGACTTCAAAGGGCTGCTTGCCTGGAGGCACTTAAAGCCTAATAGCCATCTCATGTGAGAAAGTTCCAAATAAAACTCCTTGTCAGCAGAGAAGAGCTACTGCTGCAGTACTCTTTGTTTACTGATGATTCTTCAGCTTGCACAGCCTGAATTTGAGTGGTCCATAATCTATGGTGTATTATTTGGTTATATTCTAATGGCAATTAATTAAGCAAAAATGCCAAGTTGATTTAATTTATTTTTCAAAAGATAAGTTGTCACTCGTATTCTTAAAAGCCGTAAATATTTCATAGATTCCAAAAAACAGGCTTATTTTTCATAAGCTACAGTTGTTCAAATGACTGAAATGTCAAAGTTGTTCAGTCCCTGAAATGACTGTAAAATCATCACCAAGTACAGGTAATGTCTCTCCACTTGAAGTTTGCTTTGGTGTGGTGATGCTTACTCAAAGTGTCTTGCCTTCTCACTGTGCAAATAGTTGTGGTTGTGACTGGCTGTTTCTGGTCCTCTTGTTGTCCTTTAAAATTACTTAAGTAGCTCCACTAAAACGTCTGAATCAACACCTTGTGTCCTGCTGACTTCATTTTCTGTGAATGTTCTTGTTCTGTTGCTACATATCTTGTGCCGAAGTGTTATTATAGATACACAGAGGTGTAGAATGTGAATACCATGTAGCCATGCAGCTCTCCTCAGTCATGCCATGTTACCTCTGGTGTGCTTGAGAGGCTTTAACCATTACCGATACTAGTTTTCCTATCAGTAGGAACATAGCAAAGAAATGCTTTTATTCTGTTCTTCAGAATACTGTTGTTATAAATCTGAATTTGCAGAAACTTTGTATTGTTTTGCATTTTGCACTAAAGTTGAACTATCTAAACAGTGTGTGTAACTTAAACTCACTTCTTTTTTTTTTTTTCGTTAAGTTTCTTGTATTGTAACCACAGGAATTAAGAGTAGCCCTTAGGCTGACTGTAATGTTACAAGCAAGACTGGCAAGAGTGTCTTAGAATTAAAATTGCAAGAAATTTAAATACCCCTGAGATTTCCAAATCGTTAAACATGTTACAGTTACAGCAATAGAATGGATATAGCTGGTATCTGCAAAGCTTTTTCTTGCAAGGTGCATCTCTTGTTGTATCTCGCCAAGTTACTTTTGAGATTGAGTTTCTATTTAGAATAAGCTGATGGAAATACTGTGTGCATCTTCTGTGCAGTAAGAATTCTGGTGAAGCCGTGTTGCTCATAACAGTAGTGGAAATTGAACTTTCGACACTGTTTTTCTCAGTTTAGAATCTTTTAGATAATATGCATCAAAATAAACTCATCAGTTTTTCTGCCTTGATCCTTTCCACTTCTTGTTTGTGTTTTCTCTATCTGCGTACACACCTGTTGCTAACTGCTCTCCTCTGACGTTTGTTGAATCACTGAGTTTTAAGTAATCACCAAGTCGTTTCAGCAATTGCAGATGAAGCTCAGGTTTGCTTTGCTTGCTGGCCCTGCTCTTTGAAAGAGAGGGTGTAAGCACTCACGAGATGCTTGCTGAGCTTTTCTTCATCCTCAGCATAACATGAAAACAGCTTCAGTTCTTCACTTCATTAAGTTTTAATGAAATAATTATAACAGCAAGTATAATGTTTTCATTGCATTTTTGAGTCTTATTTGAAAGAGAGAAATGCTAATTCTCTGCACAGAAGGGAGCTGTAGATCTGAAGTTACTATATGACAATGCCAATCAGATGCTTAATGACTGCTGAGCTATAATTACACAGAATTCTATTTCAATGGCTTTAGGTAGTTCCTCTCCAGTCTGAAAGAAGATCCAGAGCAGGTTCCTTTTCCTTTCCTTCTGAAGAGTTGATCCTGCTAAAAGAAAGGTTTAGTTTTTCTCTCTTACATTAAAAATAGTCTCTGTCTTTTCTTGCAGTTTTACCCATAACCCTGTCCTCCAGTTTTGTGTGGCTAAGAAAAAACTGCAAGAATACTGCAGGAGATTTTTGTTTCTGTTTAACTTTATTTCTGTTTTCCCTCTTCACAGCACTTTTGGGGGCCAGTTGCCAACTGGGGTCTTCCTGTTGCTGCTTTTAATGACATGAAGAAATCGCCAGAAATTGTTAGTGGCCGAATGACATTTGGTAAGACCTGAGACAAACTTCTTGTTAGGAAACTGACTCCAGGACACAGTTTGTGTTTTAAGCAGTGATATATTATTAGTTGTCTGCAAACTTGTGATCAAAGCAGTTGGAGATATCAAATATCTTGTTATATAACTTCCAAGGCCATTTAAATTGAGGTACTGAAAAACTGCAGGGCTCTTTTTAGGAAAGCTTTCCACTCATTTGGGAGGGGAAAGTGAGGCAGCTCTTGACCCTTAGCAGGTTTCAAGACCAGACTGTTTTCTGAAATATAACTCTTGTTATCTTATACTATTGCACACACTTGTTCAAAATGTATCTCTTTACTCAGTTTTATTCTTTGTATAAAGAACAATGATGCTTTGTGGTTAGTGTGAGATTTAAAAATTTACCAACACCGACAAAGTAAAGAAATGGTAATGCTTGGTCAGCAGGGTGCAAGAAGCAGCAAAGAAGACTTTAACTCCTTGCAAAGTAGTTGTCTATGAGAGACTATTGTTACTCTTAATGACAAATTATTTTTAAATGAGAAATTCTTTTTAATTGCATAAGCAATATTTTTCCACCTTTCTTTGGAACATGTATAGTTTTTGCCTAGATGTCTGTCTCTATGTTCAAATTCTTTTCTAGGATTAGAAATCTTGTGGTTTTAGTTTATTAGCTTAATTTTGGCATTATGTCTCTCCCTAAATTCACTTAATAACTTAATTCTGAGTAATTCTTCTTCCCACAAGCACAATACCTTTGGCTTAAGAAATTTTACAGCCTCATTATCATTAGGCTCTGCTTAGAGTAATTTAGTCCCTTAATCAGCTTCCTTGAGACAGAAGACTGGTTTAAATAGTCTCCAGTACAGCAAAACTGTTGCAAATAGTGTTTTGGTGGCAACTACCCAGCACAGCAATGCTGCGACACCTTTTTAAATTTTTGCACGTAAATATAGTTTGGTGTGTGTACAGAACGAGGGAGATGAAAGAAGAATAACTGTACTTTTAAAACAGCTGTTTTCCTTGAACTGTTAATTTACTTTTTTTTTTCTTTAAGCCTGTCAGAACTTTACAAAACTAGTGAATTCTTGTGTTGTAAGTTCCTGTATTTAAATTTAATTATGGCAGGAGAGTAGATCAAAATAGTTTCTCATTTTTCTGGAAAGCAGGTAACAAATCCTTATGTTTCTGGATGTTCATGATTTCCTGGGAATTGAAAGCTCCTGATCTTAATGTCCATTTTAAAATGTTCCCAGAAAGAAGTGTATTTAAGTGATTAATGTATTTAAAAATACTTTGTCTTAGAAATTGTCAGAATAATTGTATAGGACAGACCGTCCTGTTGAGATAAACTCTTATTTTCTGGCTGAGATAATTTAGATAATAAATTATAAATACTTCAGTTGCATCACAGGATAGTGTATGAGCAAAATGAATTTTTATGGAAAGCTGCAGCCCTATATATTTTCTTGTGTAGCAGAAATGAGCACTGTTTTGTCTTTTCTTGCATTGGATCTTCAACGTGCACGTTTGTAGGGCTGTTGGAAAAGTCATAAGCAGCAACAAATGTTCTACCTGTCACTGCATTTTACTAGGAAGAAAGTTATGATTCAACAAAATGCAGATTTTACAATCTCTTAACACTATCTATCATCTTTGCAGCACTGTGTTGTTACTCTTTGGCTTTCATGAGATTTGCCTACAAAGTGCAGCCAAGGAACTGGCTTCTTTTTGCGTGCCACTTCACTAATGAAGTTGCACAACTTATTCAAGGAGGACGACTGATCAAATACAGGCAAGTCACATTTTTAAATGGGGAAGTCATAAACTGATGGCTCCTGGAATACTGTTAGTGATTTTTAACTGTGGTGCAAAGGTCTGTATGGTTTCTGAACTTGTTTAACTTCATTACCTTTTGCAAACCTGTTAACAAGCTTCTTGTCAGTAGGCAAAACTTTTTACCTTACCTCCTCTGAACCTTCAGAGGTCTGCACATAGAAAAGGCAGGAAGCCCTTGTGGTCATCAGTGAATGTAGACAGGGCCTTCAGCAGCTGCTGGCTATTTTGGGGGTTGTTCGTGCAGTCTGTTGGTTCATCTGTGTGTGTCCATCTTGGTAACTAATTCCTGAGATGGAAACATCCATAAAACTGTGAAGGAGTTGTACACGTGAAAGAGAAATCACACAAAACCTATCAGAGCTGACTGTTCTACACACGAGTAGAGCCAACTGAGCGTGCCTAGGGAACATACTGCAATCACTCTCACACCCTCATTGCATAGCAAGCAGTGCAGACACTGCCCCAAGTAATCCTGGTGAGTCAGGATTATGGCTTTTCTCTCTTCTGCCCAAGAAATTACTGTGCAGCAGTAGGAGGATGACACCTACTGAACTATAAATTAAAAAATGAGACTGTGCAAAACTGCAGGTGGACTTGTCCCTGCATAAATCACTGACCAATGTCCTTCATTCATAAAGTTCTACTGTAAGTTCAGAGTTTTTTAATAGCAGTTGTATTTCAATATTCAGTCTTACAAAAGCTGTTTTTCTTTTGGCAGGCTGGAGAAAAAGAACTAAATATATTTACTTGAAATAAGCCAGGGAATGTATTCATCCTGAATGACAACCAAGGAAGACATGCCATCTACAGTTGCTGTGACAATTACAGTGGGGATGAAACAGGAACACCTATTATGAATATGACCCCACCAAGAATTCTTCTAATAATTTTTTATCTTGCCTTTTAAAAAGTACTATTCAGCAATGTAAACCATTACATTTAAGTCTTGCTGCCTTACTGATCTTTAATAATTACCCTTTTAATAAAAAAGTTAGCCACCCAAATAACACACAATATTTGAAAACCAACTTTTTTATCTAACAGTCTACAAAAGGGGCCCATGATGGTTTGACAAAACTCATTTTAAAATCAGCATGAACAGACGTCAGTAAACAGAACTGTAGGTGGTATCGTTTATGTATTAACATACTCTTAAAAGCCATTTAACTTGAGTGCATTCATTCCTATTCTGTCTTTTTTTAACTTAAGCAGTGGCTTGCTGATCTACAAGAACAAATGTGTAGATAGGCAGCCTGGTAGTGAGCAGCCATCCCTCTTCCCTCACTGCATGCCTTGTCTCAGTAAAGAGACTTCATTAACATCTGTTTTTATGTCATACACTATTTAAAGAAGGCTTGGAAAAACAAAAGCATAGCACTGAATGAAGGAAGGCAACAAAGCTTGATACTGTTCTTTAAGAAGTTCTAAGTGGATTTTTTTTTCTTACTGTTTGAGTTATTCTAGATGTATGTAATTATTACACAGGCTAAAACTAAACTTGTTTGGATTCTAAGATCTGAAAGACACAAAGTGCCTTTCAGTAGTTTTTGACTTCATTGTGAGAGTGGTTTTCCTGCATCATCTGCCTGAAAGTTACATTGCTGTAAAGATAAAATTGACAAAGAATGTGAGAATGTATGTTACAGATTTTTTTTTTTCAGTGCAGTGTTTTTGAACAATGAACATGTTCCAAATGGCAATAAAACTCTTGAACACTTGGAAGAGTTTTGTTTTTCATACTGTGATAACAGACACAAAAGTGAAATTTCGTTATGGAGTGTCACTTTATTACTGTAACAGCATGAGGCAAAAACAGGCTGAAAAAGTAAATGGTATGTACTGAATTTAGGTAAGTGTCCTCTGGATCCTAATACCTAAAACTCCTTCCCCCAGCAAGAAAGAGAGTGTTGGGGTACTTAGACTGAGTAGTCCTGCTGTGATAGGCTTGAATTCAGAGGTCTCATTATGCAATTAAGTCAATATTACATAGTGTCTTCTAGCAATTAGAACAAGTCTTAATTGACCATCTTCTAATTATACTGTGATGGCAACATTTTTTGATGGATATACAAGAAAGAAGCAAATAGAGCATGTCCGCTGGATGGCTAAAGCTGGTACTGGCAGCTGCCTCTTGCTTTAGAAAAGTTACTGCATAAAGCTGCCCCTTCAGTACTGCTGTCTTGTCAGGAAAGTAGTCACTACCCCTCTCTCCCTATCTCCTGGGATAGAACTGCCATTAGACTTCTGTACAAATGAGTAGTGAGGCACAAGAAGATGAGGACCCCTGATTATCTTGGTACCTTATAGTTTGTTATATTACTCCGGAGAGAAAAATAAGCTACAACTGAGTTTCAACTTCATAGCTGTGAAATGTGTTATGCTGCTTTTGGGTGAAGCTTGCATTACAGGCTGTACTCTACTATCACCTGCTTTTATCACTGTTCATGAGCTCCTGATTGTTTTTGCTTCTCTACCCAAAAAAATACCATTTGCAAGAGTTTTGTCTCTCATTTTCCTGGTAACTGCACCATACTTTACTTCCTTCTACCTTTCTCCTTTTTTCCCCTTATCCGTTCACTGTGACAAGGCTCAAACTGTTTCATACTGCACTAGTGCAAGAGTGAATTGCAGGTGGAAAGTGGGCTCTACCTTGCTTTGATTCGATTTTAAACCAGGGATGCTTCCTGCAGCCCATACAAACTTAAAAAAGGGGAATGGGTGGCAACAAAGCATTTTCCATGGGACTTTCAAGGGACAGGGATGGGAAATTCAGTCTGGGCTGGATTTCCACAGCCTGTCAGTCGGCCTAGTGGCAAAAATAGTTTATATGGACAGTGCCACCAAGTGGCTTGTGGCCTGTGTCGTTTATCAAGCCATTTACACATCATTTCTGAGTTTAAAGGTGCTGGGAGGATGGGGATTATTGGAATATTACTATAAGGAATTACCACAACAAATAATTGTATGACTAGTCTGCACCTTCCTCCTCTAGCACAAAACACTGAAACATGCTGGCATATGGCTGTTTTGGGAGGGGGCTTCTTGGGATAATCCAGAAAGGGGAACAATAGATTACAGAACACTGGAGAATTTGTATTCTTGAGTTTGAATACCTTAATGGCGCTAATGGCTTCCTTTTTTTTCTTTTCTTATTCCCCTCAGGTAGCACTGGATGGAAGAATGGGGCTATGTGAGTTTCACTGAATTAAGTAAATTAGAGCTCAGTATTTACATTTGATTTATAAGATTATAGGGCTTATCTCTACTTTCATTATTCTGAAATACCTACTTGGTTTTAATTTCACAGCTCGGTTTAATAACAACTTTCATCTGTAGGATATGTCCTGTCACTAGAAACCCGTGCTGCTCTGCTCCCAGCCACTGCCCTGTGTTCCACCACAGTAAGACTGGGAACCACGTGGCCTTTCCTCTCTGTCTGCCCTGGTTACTGCTATAGCAACAGCGGTCGTCTTCTTTCATGTCTTCAGACAGAAAAGAATTTCTCACCTTTCTGAACAAGTCCTGCTTCACTGCTGATAAGGAGTGCAACACCCTTAGGAATTCAAGTGGGAGACAGTACCAGCTAAGCTCTCAGTCTGCCTTTCCCCCTTTCTCCCCAGTTTGAGCTGGAGATGTCTTGATTCACTTTTCTAAGGGAAGACTTACATCAAAGTAGCTCACAATCTCTCCTGCTATTGCAAGATTGAGTGTCCTTGATCTGGAAGCTTGATGATTTATGATTCAAATGTGGAAATCATTTGGTAGCATGGTAATTAATAGGCCGAAAGCAATAACCATAATTGTGCAGTCATAAGAGAAGGAATTACTTGCAAGGATTCTTTAATGAGTGTAATAACACCTACTGATAGTGAATTTTTTTCCATCTCACACAACTGTCTCTTGCTTTATAATCATTTTAGCCAATGCTGCCATATATGCGTGGTGTTTTTTGGTTTATTGAGGGAGGGGCTTGGTTTTGGGGTTTGGGTGGTTTGTGGGGGGTTTTTTTGTTTGTTTGTTTTTTTTTTTCTTTTTTTGTTTTGGAGGGTTTTTTGCTTCTAAGACTTCTTTATAAAGTCCTCCTCTAAAACCAGCAGAAAAATCTCTTGGCCACAGTGCTACCAATACAGCCTGCCAGCTTTCAGAGAAAACACTCTTAGTAAAATGTAGTTCTCCATACAAAGCACTATGATGTCATCTGAGCAAGGACAGCACAGCAGAGAATTGGGGGGCAGGGGGAAAGTCTCAGTAAGTTTAGAGACAGAGAAGGCAGTAAAAAAAAGGGAGAGTTTTCTCCTTGGGACCAAGACAGGTTTTGACATGGAAATAAAGTGCTTGGAAAATACAGTCCTAGATTAGGACAGATGAGTCTTATAACTACTCCAGTGTTTTTCCTGGGTTCTTGCATGAATGCTGATACAAACTGTATTATGGTCCAACTAATATGTAGAGCGTCAAACTATCAAATGCATATCAAATGCATTTACTTCAACTGTGTGTGTTTCCAGTGTACATGAATCTGTATTACACTGCTACAGGGGCAGACAGGAGTTATTTCTTTACATGCCAGTTCTAAGAATGTGAAGACAGTCAAAAAGAGCAGGAATAAAAAGATGAGATAGAGACAAGTAATAGAAAAACCTATTAGAGTGATATGTTCATATCACTTAGTCCAAAGCCCTTAATGAATACCGTCTGTTTCTTCATGCTCATGTGACAGACATTAAAGTTAGCAGTAGAATATAAAACAGTAATACAGGCAATATTCAGAAGCACAGTTACCAGCTCTCTTAGGTTTTCAACCTGTGTCTCACAAGGTAGATTGGTCCTGTCTGCATTTGAGGAAGAACAGTGCTCACTGTCTGATGCAGTATGATTGCAGTTCTGCTTCTATAGAGCCGGGAGTATTTCTGCTGCCAACTTACACAAAGGTTAAAAGGTTTACTCTGATTGAGCAAGACATTGCTGCAAGTTTTACTGTCTCTTTAAAGTGGAAAAGCAATGTCTGGTGCTTAAAATTAGGCAATTTCTTTATTAAATTAATTGTGGAGAAGTCTGTCTCTCCCCACCCAATCCCTTTCTGCCTTTGCAGATCTAATACCTACCAGTGCATTGCATTTAGTCACTGTGGTAACCACTTAAAAACAGCCAATGTCCATGGAATCAACTCAATAGCAGCCAGAAGGCAGAAATACTGGTTTTCTGGATAACTTGCTCTAAGTGTCATCACTGAGGTCCTGCTACTTCAAGATCATCACCTCTCTTTATCACATGGCCTAAGCCTGATGATGATATTTCTCTCTTCTTTTCCTACTTCTCGTCTTTTTACCTTTCTTCCCACCTTCTTTAACAGCAGGTTTCAAGTAACTATGGCAACAAGGCTAGGAATTTTCTGCTTATTCATTTTGTCTGAAATCTGGGTCATGTCTTTCTCATTAAGTGAAACTTGTATGGGGATAACTGGTCCAAACTCAGCCTTTGGTGCAATAGAAGGCAACATCAGTTATGGCAGCACTTACATGGTGCCTGTATTTTAGTCCATTGGGTTAGAAAAATGCAAAGGTACAAAGTAAGCCACTTAAAATTTTTAAAGTATTTAATAATTTCAAAAGCATTTAGTACATAACTTACTCAAGAGAGAACCATTGCTGTTACTTGCTCTAACTGATGTTGATTTATAGGCTGATGGGAATAATTTCATATCGTGTTTCTTGTCCTAAGATATGTATTAACTAAAAGGGTGCCTTCTCAGAGTGATTATCAAGTGATGTAAATGATACGTCTTTCAAGAGGAAATGTGCTTGTGTGAAATCTTAAAGGTGTCTCCTGACAGGACAAGATATTCATCTCCTCTAATTTGTCACTGCAGTCTGACTGGATCTGAGTTGACAGTTTCAGGACAGAAAGGTCTCCAAATTTTAACTTGTTTCAGTGCTAAGGGAGTAGCAAGATTATCTCAAACGTTCCTGTCTTACAGATTCGGATATACCATGTCTCCTTGTACCTAGGATGACTTAAAATCCTAAAACAATTGCTGTATTTGTTCATGAGGAAGCCATGCAAAGCAACATTTACAAGGTGTTTTTGAACACACTTAATGCTATGGGATACCTGCAAGCAAAGCACAAAGCCAGCTGTGTGATCAGCAGCCTATCTATTACTTTGTGTTTCTTATATTGTAACTTGGTAAACATCAGCATCAGCTCTTGGCTAGATTATTGTTAGTAACAGGAATGGGTTCAAAGATTTGGCAGGGTATTGACCAAGCATCTGCACTACCTGATCTGAGTGTATGATGCCACACAGAGATGAGCTCACAAGGCTGTTTGGTACTTCCTTGCATGTGTTGTTTTGGCCACAATGAGCAATAAAGGTTTTTACCTTTCCCTCCAAAGCTTTGCAGTAGCTCACAGTGTTCTTGTGAGTCACAAACACACTTGGCTACTACCAGGTGCCTGCCAAGCACACTGGGAAATAGCTCATCTGTAGCTGGTTTTTGTATGCCTCAGTTTTCTACATCAGAGACCTATGAGTGAGGTTACTTTATGTCACTAGAGAAGTGATGACTGGAAACGTTTGAGTTGCAGCAGAAACAATTACCATGAAACTGGATGAAGCCACCATGTGGCCTGTGACTTAGGCTGATCTGCAGACAAATTAGAAGAGATGGGTTTCCTGAACTGAGGCAAAGAAAGGGGATACATTTTTCAGCTTTTGCTTCCTTGTTCCTTGTTTTTGGATCACCACTGTCACTGTCAGCAATGAACGCTTGTTGGATGGTGTTCATAGTTGCATTTTCAGGAGCACAGGATCTTTTCAAAAGATATGAAGGGCATTCATTCCCCACTGTTAAGCTCCCTTCCCTTCAGAGGCCTTCAGAAGCTGCTGCTTTGTGTGATGTGAGATGTTTGCACCATGCAGCAGGATTGAGGTGGCGTCTTATCAACTGGAATAGGCAAGTCCCCAAAGCAGCTCTACATTTTCTGTTTTCTACCATGCTCCCAGTAGGTCTCTGTAAGACCATTTGTTTAATATTCCTTATAATGCCTGACCTTAACCTTTCAGCAGTATTCATTCAAATATCCCATTTGCAAAGGTGGGGAGGGATACAGGACACTAGAGCCCTACATGTGACCAATCACAGAACTGTTATTTTTGTGCAATAAGTGTTTACAGGTTTACGGCTGTTAGAGCTACAAGACTGAAGGATATAGACACAGCTCTATGTACGTTAAAGTTGCCACCAACTGCATCAATTCAGTAAGTTGGCTGAATTCACACATTTTTCAGGAAGACAACATTACCTAGCAGATTTTCTAGTTAGCTTCAAATTTAGATGCAGATATATGCAAACCAGTACCAGTCAAGAACCAATTAAACTTGTAAGCAAACCACACCATCCCTTATGAGAAACTGAGGCTTGGAAATCCGTTAACAGTCATCATAAAACCGGAAGTTATCTCCAGATGTGGTAGGTTTGTAATCTAAAGGTATAATGATATTTTGTACCAGCTTTTTTGACTCATGTTAGAAGAATTTGACCTTTCTAGAAAAGCAGACTAACTTTTTGATCCTGCTGCCTTACCAGCCAAAGTTCATCAGCACAGAAACACTGAACAACATAGGCCTTCCAAACTGCCTCTTTTTCATGGCAAGGTAATTCCTGTCTCATGGTATTTCATGACAGTACAGAGAATTAAGAATTTCTGTTGAGCAGGGGAACTAGGAAAAATACATTTGGGGTAACTATGACAACCTTCTGCTCAAGAAAATAGCAGGGAAACAAAAAACACACTTTGCCTCATTCAGGAGTGAAACAGCTGTGGGTTCCAGGCAGCTGCAGGTGGGAAGAGGGGACAGCAGTAGGATGCAAGCTAGATGTCCCACACTGCCCAGGTGTGCACTACTCTTCTCTGCTTTCTCTGTGCACCTGTTCACACAGAAACAAAAAAACAGCCTCAGCTTGCTCTCTGCCAGGTGCTTACCTGCTTGTACTACCAGAAAGCCAGCAGCAATCCAAGGCATAGCCAACCACTCCTGCAGACCAGAAGGCTAGACTCAGATCTAAATAGTCTGTATCTATCCATATCCGTCTATAAATTGGGAGGGTATTAAAAAAACCAAAGAGAACTTTCTTGGTTTTATACTTTGCTCTCATGTATGCTTGGGAATTAAAACATTTTTGTAACAAATCTTTTTGTTAGAATTTTGGGGGCTACTAAGAAAGATGATTTGTGCACTCAGACACACCCTCATATACTCTCCATTCATTCTCATTTCTCCTCCCCTGCTTGCAGGGTCACGGTTATGTTGTTCCCTTACACACTGTCCTCCCTGCTCAGGTCCTCACAAGGTATGGGCAATGCTGCCTGGCTCAGGTGACATTTTGCTGTTGTTTGGTTATTTTCACACAGCCATATCTGCAAGTGTTTCTCCCATTATTAATTTTAGCCTTGACCTTAAGCTTCCTGAGATGCCAATGGTCTATTTTCAGTGCCGTTTCTGTCCAAGTGTTTCACCTAAAAGCCAAGGTAGAAGGCACATGGGAAACTTCCTAAGTGTGTGTGGGGAGGGGAGGAGGGTGGGAAGGGCATGTTTCTGTCCTAAGGGCCTCACTGGGGGTTCTGCTGCCCGGGCTTTTATCAAGTTTCATTCACACAGCAGCAGGTTACACAGCCCTTATCACTTATCTTCCTCTCCTGCCCCAGCCCACGCTGCTGCCTGCTGTCACTCTGCAGGCACCTCGATTCTTTCCCCCAGCAAACGACCCAGGCCGGTGCTGAGGTGTTGGTCCAAGGGCCAGTAACACAGCAGACACACACGCAGGAACAGCCCCAGAGGACACGGCGTCTGAACGGAGCAGCACAGCGAAGACTTATATGGAATGACAAGGCTGGAACAGAGCGGATGGAGGATGGAGTGCTGCTGAGAACGAGCAGGCACAGCTAAGACACAGGGCAACGTGATGGCCTCTGCCACACCCCTTCCTACAGGGGCAGAGGTTAACAGACCACGCAGCGCCACACTGGAAATCTCTGGAAAGAAGCATTCACTCCTAATCCCGTTTCTCCGTACCCCACCCATTCTAGCTGGAAAAACAGCTGGCTTGCTCACAAGTGGGTGCTGGACGCCTCAAGCACCCCCAGTTCAAGGAGGGCCGAAGCTGTGTGCGCAGCGGTTCGCAGTGTTCCCGCCGGCTGGGAGTGAGTGACCGAACGCTCGGCCCGCCTGCACCGTGCCCGTGGAACGGCCAGGCCAAGCTGGACACCGCCGGCTGCTCGGAACCACACTGTGCTCCAGGGCCATCCTAGAGCACACGGCACACGATCGCATCCAGAGGGTCCTTGAAGGCCTCTCGTGAAGGAGAGGACCATCGGGACCATCTGTTCCAGTGCTAGGTCACCTGCATAGTAAGGAAGTTCTTCCTCGCATCCAAGTGGAACTTCCTGTGCATCAGTTGAAGAGCCAGGCTCTCGGCGGTGGTGCCAAGCAATAGGACCAGAGGCAGCGGGCAGAAACTGATACTCAGGAAGCTCCACCTGCACATTAAGTGCCCCAGCACCAGCGTGTCCTAACGCGGTTCTACCGCGGCCCTGAAACCCACGGTGCTGTGTTCTCCGTTCTGTATTACACGCCCTGTGTTCATCGCGCTCATGCAAATCAGGCTGCTGTGCGAAGGCCGATTCCGCGGGCGGCCATGAAGCCGGGCTGAGGCTGAAAAAGCCCTTCTCGTTCCCCGGTGCTTCCAGCGAGAGCTGCACCGGGGCCCCTCGCCTCACCCGCGCACGCACAGGGAGCGGGGCAGCGGCCGGGAGTGCACAGGCGCGGCCCCGCCGCCGCCTCGGGGCGCGCGTCACTTCCCTGCTGGGCCGGCGGCCTCGCCCCGCCCCGTCCCGACTCCCGGCGCGGCCCTGCTCAGGGAGGGCCGGCATGGAGAAGCTGCGGCGGGGGCTGGCCGGGGAGGACGACGAGGAGGCGGGGCTGACGGCGCAGGTACGGCCCGGCGAGAGCCCGCCCTCCCTCTTTCCAGGCGCGCGAGAGTCGAGCGGCGCTGGAACCTCCCCGCGCCAGGCCTGTCCCGGTGTCCGCGGCTCGGGCGCTGCCGTGTTCCCCTCACTGCCTTCCCCCGTCCCCGGCCTGCCCACACGCACACCCCGCTTCCCAGTGCCTGCCCGACCGTGTCAGAGCGGAGCAGAGATGGGCAGGCAAAGGAGAGACCAGAGTTTGCGGCGTGCGCTGACGGACGAGGGTTGTGGGCAGCAGGCTCTGCCCGGAGAAGTTTTGGCGAATTACTGTTGTGTGAAGCTTCTTGGTGGCTTGGGGTTCTTTGGTTTCTACAAGGTTTTCTTGTGCTTAAGTTAGGACCACAGAACATATTGTGGTCCCTTCCAACCCGACTGATTCTGCGATTCAGCGTAAATTGCTTCTCCATTCCCTTATGCCCTTAAATTTGCAGAAGCGAAGGTTTTCTTTAGACAAAGATCGTTTTGTGTACATTCTACTGAAGTTAGTTTTGCCCCTTACTCCCTAAGTACGGCTTGATTTTCCTATTTCCTTCCCACTATCTTCCTCATCGTCAGCGGGGTTTTTTTGTTTCGTTTTTACTGTGTTTGAAGACCATACGTTCCTGAGCATTAATCTCTAGGTTGAAGCAAAGCTGAGCATGCTTACAAAGAACCATTTATTCTTTCAGCTCCCTCTTAATTCATGTGACTGCAGGTCAAAGTGCCCCACATCAAGGAATATCTAGCTACTGCTTGCTACTTACAGGGTGCTGGAGCATGGTGGAGGTGGCTGGAATGTAGCTGGGATCTGGGCTGTGGCTAACAAACCTTGGGGAACCAGCACAGCCTAAGCATAGCTGGCATAATATTAGTTCTAGCAGCTTGCTGCTGGCATGCTTCACTTGGTTTTGCACTCAGTTGCCGTTGGTCTTCAAGGTTCATGAATTTGGCCTCTCTGCCACAACAAAGCAGCTAAATTGTGTCCACTGATTCTGGAAGCAGTGCTCTTTCTGGAATCTGTGCCCTTTCACACCAGAACTGACTGCCAGCATTTGGAAAGGATGCTTTACCTTCTGCTCTTCTCAGGATTATCAAAGAAATATTTACATTTCTGTTAATCTCAGTTCAGTTCCAAGAGAATTAATTATTCTGCCATCACCAGCACATTTCACACAAGGCACATGATAGTGACATAGAGTATTCCTTTACTTGATGCTGTGATAGTTGTTTTAAGGTATCTAATCAGTAGAAAAATGCTTACGTATTTAATGCTTTTATATTTGAGGTGTGTATCCTGAGGAGAGAACTGAGCTAAGAATATGTTAATTTGTAAATGTTAGTAATAAAACTATATAGGATTTCACTATTGCATGTAATGATAGTTATAGCCGGAAGAGACTTTAAATAAGAAAAATCTGCCTATGCTTAAAGCCCGTCTGGTACATGATAAAAGAAAACTTATAAATGTGTCTTTAGTGCAGTGCAAAGGAGCTTCATGCTGAGATGAACCAGAAAGATCTTTATAATAGATAAATACCCCTTGACTGAAAAAAAAGTCAAGTGTTTAGGTCAGGCAATTTCTCAGCTTTTTTCTCTCAAGGTAGGAATGTGTTTGTAGAACAGTGGAAATCAAGCTTCTTTTTAGAGAGGAAATTCATACGTGACCTGCACTAAAGCTAGAGCTGAGTGGTGCTGACTATTTTTAAAGTGTGTGTATTAGAGCAAAGAAGTAAGTGCACCCATGCAGAGAGGAACACTTGGTAAGAGGTGGGGCTGTGAAAGAAAGTGTGAGGTTATGTGCTGTGTGTGTAAAACCTTCAGCTGTTGTAATGATCTCGCTGGAGACAAGTCATGTGTTTGGCAGGAAACAAAGGCCCTCTCTTTGGAATATCTGATTGTTGTGTAATAGCCATCATATGGTTCACGTCCATAGATACCTCTGTATTCTTTCCCTTGATTTTTGCAGAACCATCATGAAGTCAGTAGTCATTCCTGCTAAGTAGAAGACAAGTCTATAATGAAAGAAGTGTGTGACTTCAGTGAAGTGGTCTTGTACTTTATAAACTCTTCAGATGACCAGCTGTTGTTTCTTGCTGCAATTAGATCCATTATTCTAAATATATTAAAAGAAATAGGAATTCATTACCAAAAAGATCAGTAGTAAATAATAAATGTAGCAGTGTTATGATGTTTTCAGGGCAGCATTATGCTGTTTAGTTTTATCAACACCAAAGCTAATATAAAATCAGTCCATGTGACACACTGGATGTTGCATGACACCTGACAGCTGATTAAAGCACTCAACAAGATTTCAACAAAGAGGAATAGACCAGGTATTTCTTTTATCTTTATAAGAAAATTTATAGTACATTTCTTATGTTACATCTTTTATGTTGCATTTCTTGTATTTTACTCTCAACTGCTGATAGAAATACATACAAGGAGGCCTGTTAGGGAAAGATGAGAATATATCTCTATAAATATTTTTTTCAGTATGGCTTAGAAACTCAATTCTGCAAATTTACTCAATGTTCCTTTGAATTTTCTCCATTACTTGTATATTTACCATTGAGAAAAGATGTAGTTGTTAGCTTCTAGAAAAGTAAAATAAAGTGGTTCTCTTTTTTCTGTTTGCCCACGTGGAAAACTGTTATAAGATCATTAATATATGGGGGGAGCCTAGGTAGATGTTAAGAGCCACAAGGAATATTTTTGATCAAAAGCAGCCTTGTGAATTATCATCCATATTGTTTATTGTGTGTCCATTGCAAACTGCTCAGCAATGATGCTGTTACCAACACTTGCAACCTGCAAAAAATCAGACTATTGCAAGACTGTTCCTTGTGTTTCAGAAAGTCTCCATTCCAGATTCCAGTTTCCACTTAGGGTTTCCTCTTGAATTTTAGATGCCTTGATCATTTCTTTGATATTCTATTAGCTTGAAATAACCTGTGAATAAAAGGGTTTGCTTCTTGCCCCGGAGCTTGGCATTAAAGTTTAGCAATAGAAAACAGGATTTCCTTTTGTTGATTTCAGTTTAATTTTTCTTGTTCCTCTTAGAAACAAGCCCATGAGCAGTATAGCAAAAAGAGTATGTTTTACAGGAATTCCCTTGCCATCACTACTGTGTAGTTCTCCACATGAACTACAGATGTGGAACATCCCTGGCAGTTGTTTCAGTCTCCTAAGTAAAAGCTTTTGCTAATGCAAATATCATAGACTGTAATGACAACTCTTTTTATCTGAAATCTGGGATTAGCTGTATAATTTATGTCAGACGCACAACAAGAATCTTTATCACCTTTATGTTGTTTCCTGCTTTTGTTGCAAGGGCATTTTAGGGCTGCTTAGACTTCCTTTTTTTAGGGTTCATAGTCTCTGAGAACCAAAGCTGTTACCTCGTGGTGTCTCATGGCCCCTGGTATAGAAATTACTGCTTGCAGCTCATGTGGCAGGATATGTGCAGTGTCAAGTCCTCAGCTTCTAGAGTGAGCCTGGCATTTTAGCGCAAGCTGGTGTCTGTGGTTTATGCAGCTGAACTGTGTATTTGTAGCTCAACTTTTGCAGCAAGGTGCTTTTCTGCAGGGTTGAAACAAGCATCTTGGAGAGGTAATGAGTTCCATTGCTTCCATGAAACCCAAAAAGTATGGATTGTAGAATATCCTGACTTGGAAGGGACCCACAAGGACCATCGAGTCCAGTTCCTGGCCCTACACAGCACCATCTCCAAGAGTCACACCTTGTGCCTGAGAGCATTGTCCAAATGCTTCTTGAGCTCTGTCAGGCTGATGCTGTGACCACTTCCCTGGGGAGCTGTTCCAGTGGCCAACCACCCTCTGGGTGAACAACCTTTTCCTAATATGCAACCTCAACCTCCTTTCACAGCTTCAGCTGTTCCCTCAGGTCGTGTCTCTGGTCACCACAGAGAAGAAATCAGTGTCTGCCCCTCTGCTTCCCCTCATGAGGAAGCTGTAGACTGCAATGAGGTCTCCCATCAGCACCCTGAGTTATTAGGGACTAAGAAAATGCATTACCAGATCCCCAGTTTCAGGATTTCAAACGCTGTATTAAATAGGTTCAGCTTGACAACATAAATGGTGATATCATTGGGAATGGCTGGAAGATGACCCTTCATTTTAATACCATTTAATGTATTTAGTTTTATTATTACACAGAATGCTCTGGCAGCCCTCATGTCACAGCTTATCTTCCTGTAGTTCGTGTGCATATATTGTCAATCTAAGTTTTTAAGAGTTAAATCCATAAACTTTTAGGGCTTTGTTGCTCCAAGCCCTTGTGTGGTTCCCTTATTTCTTGTGCTGATTTTTTTTTTTTTTTTTCACCTCTTAACTCTTAGGGATTTAAATTAAGATAAAGCTGTTTTCAAATTTATTTGAAAAATGAAATCTCCTGGTAATCACTTCAGGAACACTGTCAGATAATAAGATTAGAAGTAGAAGAGCAGTAATCAGCAGCAACGAACCTGATGCACCTGAATAAAGGATTTATCTTCATCCTTTCCCTGTTTCTCAGGCAATCTGGAATGTGTGTGTTGGGTTTAGTGATATTATTGGCCTATGTACCCTTCATTTCTGAACACGGGTGGAAAGTGTTTTTTACTCTTTTTGTGTGTAATTGTGTGTGGTTGTGATTAGTTGCATCAATAGGTGTAACTAAAGGCATGATTGAAATAGGTATCTTCAGCTGTGTGCTACCAGCTATTCCTGCTCTTCTTAAAAATGCAGGCATTCAGGATTCTGACTATCAAATATGATTTAAAATACTAAATCATCCTTCAGTTACTATTTTTGTCTGTTTCTTTAATGCATACATAAGGATAAAGTGTTGGACCGAACAAGGTAAGCTGCATCTTTTGACCTTTGGGAAGTTCTGTCATCACAGCACCTTTATGTGTGCGTGCATGTGGCACTTTTTTATTAAACTAGATACAGATTCTTCATTTGTACAGATATGAAATTGTTCTAAGCAGTAACCAAATTTCCTTGGTTTACTTACCACTGCCTGAAAGAGAAATTTTTCAAGAGATATGGAGAAAAATCATACTCATTGGCTGGGGAAGGCCTATCATGTGTTTGATTAATCAGACTTGAGTAAAATACCTGTAGACTAGATAACAAGAGAGCAAGTTTGCCTGTGACATGTGAACAAAAAGGAAAGTTGGTTTTTAAAGTATTTTTATGTAAGCTGAAGCAACACTTCACTTGATAGGCCAGTTTAGAATAGAAAGTACACTTAATTGTAGTGACCTGGAGTAAGCTGAAATGCATTGTTCTTACAGCATGGGTGGAGATGAGCTGAGCATATCTAACGAATCACTTCTGCTGAAAGGGGCCTTTCTGCCAGATACATGGCCCTGCCTCTTTCCTTACATCAGCCCTGATTCTTTTCTGACAGCTTGCAGAGCTGGCTTGGCTCATTAGCCAAGCTGTCAGAATGGAAGGAACACTAATTCTGTTCTCATGTCATGAGTTGTGTCAGGTAGCTCAGCTCATTAGGTTGTGGAGTCACTCTGAAGAAGCAGGAAGTGAAATATTCCCTTTCAGCAAGTTAGCTTAGTTTGATGAGACAAACTGTGTTAATCTGCCTACACCCTCACCCTGTAAGGAACAGTAATTGGAGTTGTAATGCTTGCAGTGGATACTGGCATTAATACGTACAAAGGATCCTCTCTAGTAACAGGAAAAGGTGATAATGTCCATAGGAACCTACAGTGTTGCACAAATAGATTAATTCCTCTGCAGATTGCTAGAAGGTCCATTAATTCTTTTGATTTGATACAATTGTGACTATTTTCAATTGTGTGGTTATAAGAAAATCTGTTTGAAAGCGATGCAGTATTGCTTGCATGCCAGGATATACCTTCAAGGGTTTTGTCTTTTTTGTTTGTTTGTAAATATGTTCCTGTATGTTCCAGATTGATAATATAATTTTGTAGTATGAAAGAATTAATACACAAGCAACTGTTAAGTGAAGTAAAATAATTATTTCCGGCTAAAAATGATTTTGTTTGAAATTAAGGACTTCAGTGGTAAAGAAAAAAATGTCCTTTAGATTATTCTAAACTGGGTTTGTAATACCCTCTTTTTCCTCTCTTTTTATTAAGGTCCTTGATGCCTCAACACTCAGCTTTGGTACTCGAGTCAGGTGGTTTGCCATATGCTTTGTTGCTGGCATTTTGTGTTCTTTTCTTGTAAGTATTTTTTTCCTCGTGCTTTATTACTGTTCTACAGTTAAACCTCATTCATATTCCTACTTTATATGTGATTCTGTGTTTGCTTTATTCTGCATTCTAAATTTTGTATGCATTTATTGAACTGGACATTAAATGAATAATTGGCTGAATAATCTCTAAGTTATGATTTTGGCCATTTTTCTTCCAATTACAGAAGAGAGCATTTTTACTGTAGCGTAATACATTTTTGTATGAAAAGACAAAATATGCTGTGTTGTTGTAACTGGTGTATTAGGAAAGAGGTGTGTACCCATCTTATTTTTATTCTCTCCAATAAAAGGAGAAAAGAGGGGGGAAGCTTGAAAGGTTTTTAAAGGCTGAAGAAATCACAAGTGTAGCATGTCACACTCAACAAATCAATAGGTGATGACTGTGCTTGTGTGTTGACACTTGAAAAACCTGCTCCGCTCAGGTGGTTTTACAGTCAGCAAATCATTTGTTCATTCCTGAACTTTTGGGGCTGGCTGGAGTCTCCAGCCTGCAGTTAAGAGTTGAGACCTATTATTTGTTTGGGTCTGTCAAAATCTGACATGGGTAACTTGCACTAGAAAGCAGTTTTTCAGCTGCATAGAAACTCCCAAAAGCAAGTGAAAAGCATGGCAGAAGTCCTCCCTCTCTTCTTTCCTCCCCCTTTTCCCTCCTCCCTTGCATCCCTTCCTCTTTCTGTCTGTTTTCCTTTTCACCACAGATTTCCACTGAAATTGCAATTAGTAGAATGCAGTTGCTTTTTTGTTTGGTTGGATTTTTTCAGTACACAGTGTGCAGATCACAGGTGTTTTTGCTCCAAGTTGAGGCTCTGTTTAGGCTCTGACAGGCTGAGAAAGTTGGGTCTGTACAGCCTGAGGTAGAGAAGGGTGCATGGAGACCTCATATCAGCCTTCCGGTATCTGAAGGGGCCCTACAGGGAAGCCAGGAAGGGGCTCTTCCTTAGGACCTGTAGTGATAGGACAAGGAGTAATGGGTACAAATTGAAATCAGGGAGATTTAGGTTAGATATATGGAAGAAATTCTATATTGTGAGGCAGTAAAACTGTGGTTGTTTCCTGCTAGCAAGCTGGGGAAACAAGACAAAACTCATAGAATGCAGATCAGGCTCCAACTAACTTTATTTGAAAATCACACATCTTTTATATTCCCTGTGTACAGGTATTGTACTATTGGTTAGAAAGATGAACACACTATACAACTATTGGTTAACTAATAATAGTTTTATCCCACCAGCTGCAAGACCATGTTTTCATAGTTTTAGAAACCGTTTTATAAACACTGCTAGCAAAACTGTGAGAAAACTTTCTCTCTTGCTCTAAACATGCCTGAATTCTTTACTCAGGCTTTTTGTAGCATCCAGATAGAACAGGTTGCCCAGAGAAGCTGTGGCTGCCCCATCCCTGACCCTGTTCAAAGCCAGGCTGAATCGGGCTTTGAGCAACCTAGTCTAGTGGGAGGTGCCCCTGCCCATGGCAATGAGAGTTGGATCTGGGTGATCTTTAAGGTCCCTTCCAGTCCAAACCATTCTATGATTCCTTTTCTCCCTGATCATCATAGGTAGCTGTTATCAGCAGAAGGCTTTGGATTTTTTAAAGTTCAGTAGAAAGAAGAGATATCTGGAAGTAAGAGTTCTAAAATGTTTCTATTCAGCCTCAGTGTGTATTTAGACTTCAAGTCCAGATGGTTGATTGGAGGAGAAAGGAGATGGTGAATATTAGTGCAGCTTTATAACATTTTATCTTGTTTGCAGAAGTGTAGCATGTACACTGGGGCATTGTAACAAAAGTGAAAGTGTTGTGAAGAGAATATAAACAGTACAAATAAATGTGTTCAATAATATAAACAAACATTGCCTAATTGTAAAAATATCTAGAAATACAACAACACGTTGTAACAACAAACCAACACATTGTTTGCCAGCAGGTGGCAATAGAATCGTGCTGGGTAGTGACTACTGCAACTCTGAGAGCAGTGTGCTCTACTAGTGCATGTCAGATTGGTGCTCTTCATAGTACATAGTTGTATTTATAGGCTATAAAATGTAAATAAATTGAATTCACTGATTGCAAATGTACCAATAACCTGTCTTTTATAGGGAACAGCATTACTATGGCTCCCAAAGGGGATCAAACTTTTTGCAGTGTTCTACACCCTGGGAAATATTTCTGCCCTAGCCAGGTATGATTTCTTAGTTATCGTTATTAGAAAAGTACCCTCCTTTTCATCTACATTTCCATTTGCTTTTTCTCTGGAGTGCTGTCAGTTTATGTTGTATATAAACGACATTGTTTCATATCGAAATGCTAATAAAAAAACCTTGTTTGTTTTACAGTTTTGTTGTGTATCAGTTGTCTTACACACCTGTTTGTGGACACATCACAACTGCTATATGAAGTATGAATAACAAATTGCTAGCTGAATGTTTTGTACTTCTTATGGCTAAGTCCTTCTGCCGGGTACCTAAGTACCTGAGCTTCAGGAGCAAACTGCTAGTCTGCCCACTGTGTCGGTACTTTGCTACTGGAAGGAGCCTTTTGCTTTTAACAGAGAGATCATCCTGCTTCCAAAAAAACTCTTTCAAAAAGCAAACGTTCAGGAAATCCTTGTTTTGACTGCAAGGCCGAAGGCAGAATCTAAAATTTGTTCATAGTGTATTTTAAACTCTGATTCTTTGAAGTGTTCCACATAACAGTTAGTTCTAAAAGATTTGCGGAAGGGGGCCTCTTAAGATTGAAAACTATCCTTTCACAGTTTGAAAGACACATGAGAAACAACTTAATGTCCACAAGGTATTTTCAGTTTCTGTTTGTCCTCCTTCTCTTATTATCTTAATGTAGTTGAGGCATAGTCATGGGACACAAACCCCATGGAGTCTGGTGTTGACTTTCATGGACTGTGTGACTTTAGTTGAGTGACTTAACATTTGAGTCAAAGCATTGTTATTCTGTTAAAGCTCAGGTAATGTGACGTTAACATTTGAGAAATGTGAAGGTACTGCTTTTCCTCAACAAATTTGTTAGAAGATAATTTCTATACTGACATTGAGTCTCAATTGTAGAACTATTCCATCTCATACTAAAACAAGACCAAAAGTCGGTACTGGAGATAGGCAAAGCTAAGTGCTTGCCTTTCTTTCCCTTTTCTTACTCTTTAATATTTGTTGTTGGTTTGGGGTGAGGTTTTTTGGTTGTGTTGTTTTTGCCTGGTACTTGGAGTGTGTTTTCACCACTTCAAATTAAATGAGCATTTTAGAAACTTAGTACTAATTGAGTTTAATTGAGTTAAGAGGAAAGGTTTTACAGGCTAGTATTTCTTTCAGGAGAATGCTGAAAAACTTTAGTCTGCATTCCAGCTAAAATTAGAAGAAAAAAGAGGCCCCTTTTTCTTCCAGTAGTCCTTTTGGATAGAAACAACAGGCAGCTATGTTCTAAGAACAGTGGGAGATGACAATGAAGTCCCAAATTGACAAGCAGACTTAAACTTTTCCAGGCTCATTTGCAAGTCGGTATTTAAACTGAAATGCAGTTACCACTCATACTAGCCTGTGTAGCCCCTTCTAGCTTTTTTTTATTGTCGTTTTATAACCATGAACATGAAAATCATGATACTTACTTGATTATTCTCAGGGATGATGAGTGTGTCTCCTAGAGAATGGTGTATCTAAAAGAGTTATTCTGTTTAACTGGACAATGTCTAGAAATTTTTTCCAGCCTTTCTTTGTGCTCCATATGGAATCTCTTATCTCTGGAGCAGCTCTTGTGATGTTGGTCTTCTCAATATGAATCAGATCACAAACAATGCATTTTGCTTTCTATATTTTTTCTGCCTATTTTATGTGGCCTAAACTCCTTTTTATCATTGTATTTTCCTCATCCTTCCACTAGCTAACTAATATTTTCTTCTAGTTCTTCATGTCCCTTTTTTTGGTCTTAATTTAATTTTATGGCTTAGCAGACAAGACAAAAAAATACTGAGAAAAATTTAGTTTGGATTGCAGTGAATTTAAAACTTTTCTTTTTCTATTGAAGTGAAAACTTTTTTCCATTTAATATGGACATTTGAGGTCTGTCTACATAAGATAAAAAACCGTGAAGGAGATACACATGCAAAGTTACTGGTAAGAGAACATTCGGATGTGGAAGATTGAGTTCTATTTACTTCCTGGAATGTAGATTCCCATATTTCTTCTGTCATAGAAGGCTTATGATTGGTTTCAGGAGGAAGCTCTATCAAACTCTTCCCTGCTTCGTCTCATATAAAATGAATTACTAGAAAAGGTGTTAAACTAGATTTTCTACTCTGTAGTAAAGCATTCAGACCACCTCAAGATTACAGGCATTTTAACTCTCTCATTAAATTGTTGTGTTTTCTACAAAGCAGAATGACAAGGAAAAAAGAGACTCATCTTAAATATTTGAAGCCAGAGAATTACTCCTGAGGTTGTGCACTCTTAGATGGCATTTCTTTGCACTAAAAGGTACAGCATCTGGTGTTGCTGATGGTTTTCATTATCTCTTCAAGTTAAATACAGAGTGGAAAAAAGCAGGAGGATTAGTACAAACTACTGAACTTTTTCCTGCCTTTTTGCTTGCTGAGTTTGACTAAAAGTGGTGGAGCTTCCTTGTAATCTTGATTATAGCTACTTGCATTCTGTGTGGGTAAAAAAAAAGTATTGTTAAACAAAAATTTTCTACAGCAGGTTGGTTTTTGTAATCTTGACATTATTTTGGCAAGTCAATTGTTACAACAGCTTCAACACAAAATTCACTAGACTTCAACTTGATAACCCTCTGCTATGCTTATAATATTTTGTTTTGGTAATGTAAAAAGCTCTAACCACTATATTTGTTCCCATTATCTTTCCTGAAATCTTAGGTATGATCTCATTTACTTCTGCAGTTGAGTTTTCTCATCTTTTTTTTTTTTCTGTCTATTATGGTGTTTGCCATCTTAAAATAAGAATCAAAACATCTTTGACCACCCACCCATCTCTAAATTCATGTAGAGCTACTTATAGTGATTGTTCAATCTCCTCCCATTTTGTATCTCTTAACATGATTTAAATTTAACTGTAACTGTACTGCTTTCTTAATTTTCTTTATTTATAAATGGCATTCAGCACCATCAAACAGATTATTAATGGAAATGTGTTTTTTCTTACTCAATGAAGGAATTCATTAAAACTGATTTGCTTCTGTGCTCTTTTGTTTTTCCTTAAGTACATCCTTGTCACACTCTCTGTCCTGTCTTATGTCAACGAATATAAGTGTTCTTGTCTGTTACTTTTTTTCACTATGGTAATATTTTGGAAAAAATTTCGTGACCAAGGGTGACTCATAAACTGTTTCCAAGGCTAAATTTTACCTTCTGTTCTGGTGAGTCTCTGTTGCTAAGCACTGAAATATCTTTTTTTAAAGCCTTTGTAGTCATCTATCTGTTGGAAAACTGGTTGACTACCTACTGTCTTTTAGAAAGAGATATTTGAAAGTGATTTACAATTTGTTTTGTTTTTTCTCTCCTGTTAGTACCTGTTTCCTGATGGGGCCACTGAAGCAGCTGAAAGCAATGTTTGATCCAAAACGATTAATAGCTACAATTGTGATGTTGGTAAATATACTATCTTTGTTTCCTTTTATTAAAAAGTTTTCCTTTAGCCTCAAAGCTAAATTTGATGCTTTTCTAAATGGAGGTTATTTCTCAGTCTGCCTCTTCCTTCTGCTGAGTCAAGCTGTTTAGCTCTGTATATCACAAAGATCATCTAGCTCCTTTCTATGAATGTGTGTGGTTTTGTTCTTTATGATTTTTTAATTAATCATTTGGAGTAAAATGTTCTTTATGGAATATTATTTAGTAAATGCTAATAGCATTTAATTATTAATTATTTAATTATTTTTGATTTGTTTTTTAAAATATTTTCTTCAAGAACAAGGGGAGAGACTTTTTTAGCTACTGTGAAAAGTCAGTGGCCACCAAGTGTAGCTTGACAGTTGTTTCTTGGCGGCAACTTGGTCTGTAAAGATCAGTGGTTCAGCACTTTCAGTTCAATGGAGAAAATTAATTTATGTCCCTAAAGTCTGGGAGGCCACATGTTCAGCTTTGAGATTCTCCACCGTGACATTCCTAGCTCCTTTACTTCCATGATTATCATTTCTTCTTCCAGGAGGATGGACAAAAACCTCCCCAATATCAGAATTCCTATTCCAAAGCTCTATATTAGGTGGTTAAAACAACTTTCTCCCCTTACTGCTTCTCTATTTTATACTTTTTTCTCTTGTTCCTACTGATTTATTTCAACTTTTTGTTTTTGAAATGTAGTTGGCTTTCCTATTCTCCCCATCATGTAACTTGTTTTTCTAGTTGATTAGTGGGTAAGAAAGTCTTCATAAATTCTTTCTGGATGGCTGTCATATGGGGGTTGCATGTTCTTCCTCTCACACACCCACACAGAAAAAAGGTTATAATCTCAATTGAGAAGCTTACGTTTGCCCCTGTATTTTGGGGAAGTCACTTGATCATTGCTTGGACTCCAAGCTTTGTTCAAGTGGTGGTTTTTTTGTTTTTCTTTGAGTGTTTTTGTTTTGTTCTGTCATTCTTTACAACTTATACCAAGTTACAAGTCCTAGGAGCGTTACGTTTCATAGGCCTAAATTAAAAATGTCCAAGAATATCTCCAGTTCTCCTAGAGTCTGTATTTGCTGAGCATGAATTCTCCAACACTTTACAGCTGTGGGCTTGTTCCAGTGAAACTGAGAGCCTAAGCCAGACACTTAAAACAGCAGGCACAAAAATCATTTTGCTCTAATGCTCCTGTCATCCGCTGTGCTCAGACATGGTGACAAAGAAAATAACTCGCTTTGAAGGTTGTAAAAACAAGTCATGTCAGGGAAATGGAAAGAGAACAGAGCAGAGAAAACATCACAGACCTACCTGTGCAGAGAGGCTACCAACAAAGTTGGGAAAAGAGGGAATGAAAGGTTTCATCTAATAGTGGATATGAACATTGGATGAGAGCTAAGACTTTTGGTATGGAAATTTTGCGAAGAAAAACAGAGAAGAACTGGAAAATCTAAGGTTTTGAAAACTGTGGATGAATTTGACTGTTTTAATCCCCATCCTAACACAAAGCTAGAATTGTAGGCAGTTCAGGAGCTACAAACATGTTTGGAAAATTTCAAGAGTCTGTTACTTTCCTTCCTTTCAATAAAACACCAGCAATTTTTTTTTCAAGTGAAAATTCATTTGTAGTTTTGTTCTGTTTTGTACTATGTGTAGTGAAAAATGGAGGAAGCCAGATAAGATTCAGTGGAAAAGTTCTAAGTGATGGTTAAGCTTGCACAAATGGTGTCATTATTTGGTGTAGTAAACCATATCATTGTAATATTCCATCCAAAGTGTTTAAGTACCTTGAACAAAGCTTCATGTGAGCTTTTTCACTGTACCTGATGCAGCTGCTCCCTAGTGGACTCTTCATTACTGTCACAAGATTAAAAAGCACTGGCAGATGAGGCATATCCTGTATTTGCCAGATAGTGTAATTGAGAATGGATGTTTTTAATAAAGGGTTGTTTGTAGCGATGCACACATCTTTCTTGTCAGAGACAGGTGTTATGAATACCAGGTTCCAAATGATTGTATGGACTGGAACAAGAGAGTAGCAGTTACCAGAATTCTTGATTCCTTTCAAGAAAGCTTTATCATCTAAGCCTACTTCTTAATAGAACTAACATATAAGGGTACACACACAAGGTTATACTCATCCTGGTTCCTAAAGTCAACTCCTGTCTCGTTTTTCTTCCAAGACTTGTCCCAGCCATTCTGGCCATAAATACCTCATACTGTGCTTTGAAAAACACCACTTTGCATGGAGTTCATCATATAGTCACTGTGCAAGAGCCTTTGGCTCTGCTTGTTTCATAAGGCAATTTTCAACTGCTGATTGCCCATTGAAAACATGGAAATGGTTACTGTATTTGCTTCACTGTGTATTTGAGTATTCTTTTTTGTCTCTCCTCACCCCAGCTTTGCCTCATATTGACTCTGTGTGCTGTATTCTGGGTAAGTGAGAATACTTTTTTTCTTTAAAAAGCAATCTAACTTGGTTAGTTTATTAACTTTATTGTAGCTTTAAGATGCAGTTCAGTTGTGGAGGAAGGGTGAACTCGTGTGTGGTGTTTGTGTTGTTGGCTGCAGTTGAGCTTAGGTGGAGTGATGAGCCTGCTGGCTGTAAAGCAAATGCATCCTTCCACCTGCATGTGATGTAGATGAGAATGCAAAATCTAGAGCATCAGGTTCAGTGTGCAGACCTCTAGAAGAAAAACTAAAAGAAGCAAGTTAAAATACTGTTTTGTTTCAGTGGTGCATATTTATGTCAGAAAATATCAAAGAATGTATAGTCATCTTTAGAAGCCATGGGTACAGAATATTTAGCTGGTTAAGACAATGGAAAAAAACCACAAGTGTCTTCAAGCATCTTGGTTGAAAACTGTCTGTAGGTACATTCCACAGAAGTAAATATGTCACTGGAATGAACTTCCATATTTGCAGAAGTACAGTGACGCGAGTGAGTGTTAACACTGATGTTGTTAGGTATTTTCAAAGCTAGAAAAGATTTTCATAACATGATGCTAATGGAGCGATGGATAAAATGAATGGAGAGTTGTTGGGAAAGAAATAGCAAATTAAGACAAGGAAATTTAGGTATTGTCAGTTAACTCAATTTTTGAACAGACTGTGCAAATTGTTTGCAGTATAGACTGGTGTGGTACAAAATAAACTAACTTGCAGTATTTGCTTTATTTTTACTTAGTGGAACAAAAAAGGTTTGGCGATGTTATTCTGCATACTGCAGTTCTTGGCAATGACCTGGTAAGATTCTTAAAATTCATTTTAATTTTCTTCTCCCTGCCCCTACACTCGCATGATTATAAACCTATATATATGATTCACATATAAGTGTGCCCAAATGCTAGCCTCAATCTGTTTTTCTTAGCTAGGTTGTGTAACTCCAGCAAAATCTGTATTCAATCGTCTTGCAAAAATGGTAATTTGAAGTATATTCTGCAATGTGTGAACTTATCTGAAGCCTTATGAAAGGAATATATATGCAAAAAAAAATAGTCATGCTTTTGCTGTGTTGTAAAAGTAACAGTATAATCTCCTCTTTTTTGAATTCTAACTAATTTTTCATTTTTGAAGTGAAAGAAACTAAAAAACATTTTCATAGGGTACATCCTGCCCTGGGAATATACAGCAGCACTGGGTAAAGAGTGGGTGGATGTGAGACAGTAAATTTAGTGCAGCAGGTGCTGTGATGACCATGAGCGCACTGAGGGGCTGGGTTTGGCAGTGTGTGAGTGCAGTCAGGTGAATGCTTGCAAGCCTGGCAAAAGTTCTGGGAGTTACTGCTTTCTGCACAGAGATACACACTTTGTGTGCTTGTCCCAGGTACTTGGTGCTCGCTCTCAGGCAACCCAAGGTGACCACACTTCTTGTTTGAACTTGCCCTGAATACACAGTGTCTCTACTGAACGTGGGTCTGAGGACAAGGAACCGTTTGTTCAGGACAGGGACTGTTGGGCATGGTGCTAGCTAGAGGGAACACCACTAGCTCAGACTGTGCTCCATGTGTTTGCAGCAGACAGTTCACATTTGTTATGTGTCCTGGAGTTTGAGCAGGCTGAGCATGAGAACAGAACACTGCCTGAACGCTTGTGAGAAGCAAGTTTCAGAGGATAACAGAATTGTCAGCTGTCTGAGTGTCACAATTGTGGAATATTATTCATCCTACAGCATGTATCTGTATTTAGTTACATAAATAACGTGATTAGAGATATGTTTGCATAGTAATTTAGATTGTCTTTTAAACTGGAAAAAGTTGTCTCTATCATCTTGAATACAATTTTCCCAGAAATCTCTATTCCTTTTGGATTTGGCAATAGTAAGTCTGTTTTTTTAAGTTCATGTGCAATAGAAGTTATGAGCTACATAAAAAAAAAAGAAAAAAAAACCAAACAAAGAGTAAATAAACCACCAAATCCATGTCACTATGTTTAGTTCTTGTCCAAACATGTCATCGTTTCTCAGGTAAGCATTAAATTAAATATGTAACCTTGTTTAAAATTTTCTTACAGTAGGTTCCTTTTATTAATGCTGGGCTAAAGTGAAATAATTGGGTTCTAGGAGAGACATGAACACTTTGCAAATATACTTTTTTCCTCTTTTTTTCAGGTATAGTCTGTCTTATATTCCTTTTGCAAGGTGAGTCTGCGTGGTAATTTCCACCTTAACAAAAGTCAGTTACCTTTATGCTGGGGAGGGGGAAAAAGTACTTTACATGTGTGGAAAAATATAACAGGCTCCCTTTTCTTTCAGTTTCTAGAAAATCACATAGCTGAACTTAAAAGTCATGCTTAATATAAGCTTTAAATAGAAGTACAGTACATAGTCATTCTCTTTAATGAATTTCTCTCTAGTTTCCATCACTGAAAAGAAATTGAGGTTTTGTTTAAATTCTCCAGTGACTTAACAATACAGTGATGCAATAGAGACTTTTCTGGTACTAAAATTAAAGGTGACTTATGGATCTGAGGTCCTAGTTAAAAGCAAACAAATGACATAGTGGCAGCTTCTGTTTCTGTTTCTGAATTCCTCCATCATTTTTAGGAGGGGTAAAGGGAACGCCTTGTCTTTATTTTCATTCTGGCAAGCTTCTCTTTTTTCTTTCATTCTTGTGTGTACAAAAAGGGAATGAAAGCAGACCAAACACATAGTGAAAACACATGCAACTAATCAAATGTAAGAATCATTTTATTTTCTAAGATTCATGTAAAATGCAGTTTGGTCTTTCCAACAGTGTATTAAAAAAAAAAAATCAAGCACTCCATATCATTTAATGAGGTTTTCTGTAGTAGAAGTGTAGGGAAAAAGAATACAAAGTATTGTCTATTCTTTTCATATGATATTTTCCTGTGGCATTGCCAAAAAATCTGTACTGTGTTTTTTTAAAGCTTCAGATTTCACCTAGGAAGGATTTTTTTTTTTAAGACAGTAGTTGATAATAACAGTGAATAAAATAACTGAATTCAGGCTTCAGATTGTCATTTTACTATTTCTGACAACTCAGGCTAACCTAGTCAAATCTAGTATTCTAAATTTTTATAGTTCCAGTGGCCATGAGACAGTCTCAGTAGGTTCACTCCTTTTTTTGTCTTTTTTTTTTTTTTTTTTTAATGGCTTTCCTTGTAGAGAAAGCAAGTTGAGCTTCTGGTCTCCAACTTTTTCTTCCCTACCAACAGTACTTCTGAATTCTGGGCAGAGAAACATTGGGCTATTTGCATCAGTTAATTTCTTTGGGTTCATTTATCTATTAGATTTTATGAGCCAAAGAACTAAATTTTATATAGGCTGCTTTTAGTAATACTGTGATTTCTTTAGGCATTACTGAGTTATTTGCTTATGTGGAGTGATATAAATTTCTTGTGTAGGCTGCCTTTCTTATGGGAACAATGATCTAAATGATGCTAAGTGCCAGAGAATAGTATTATGTCATTTGTTTAAAGCATGCATTTCTCTTCATTTAATGAAATTATCATTCCTTGGTTTAACTCTATTCATGGTTTGCTCTTCAGAACATTATACTTGTTCACAGGTTTGTTGGGTGGGGGTTGTTGGTTGGTTTGTTTTTTCTTTAATTCATGGTAACTCTGCTGTTGACCTGGCAACAAAAAGCCCCACCAACCCAGACCCAAATGAAAACAACAACAAATGCAACAAAACCAAAACCCGTACAACGCAGTGACTTTAAGGAGTGATGATAGTATGTTTCTTCATTTTTGAAACCCACTAGCAACAGAATGCGAATTCCACTCCTTAGTAAGTTGTTACTTTTCTGGAAAAATAAAGGAGACTAAAGCCAGTGATCTGAGTGTAACAGTCAAAAAACAGTTTATTGTTCATTGAAAAATAGAACCCTCCAGATCTTCCAAACCTTAAGGCTGAACCAACTGTCTCCATCCTGCACTGTAACCCTTTAGCCTGTGCCTTATTTTCTGCACTGTGACGGTCCAGCTCCAGTGTGGCTTGGAGTCCTGGCAGCTGTGCCTTGCTGTGGATCAGGCGCTCCTCAGCTGTGCCCTTGTGGGGCAGCCTTTGCGAAATGGGGCTCTGTCCTTTGCTCAGCCTCCCAGCATGCTGCCCAACACTTCCTAACACTGTGTCTGCATTTCAGCTTGGGCTGCAATGCAAGCAGCATGTCAAAAAACCCTTGGTACTGACCGGGCTTGAGCCTGGGCTTTCACTGGTTTGGTAGAGGCATTCACACACAGGTCCTGCATTTCAGCAACTATTGATGTGTCTTTAGTTTCTGCCATATTTGTAATTGTAAATAGGTTATGGTTTAGTTGTATGTAAACAATATAACAAATATCTTAACTGACTTTTTTTTTCTTTTTTAAAGGGATGCTGTGATTAAATGCTTCTCATCCTGTCTAGGGTAAATTAAAACCAGGAACCACTGTCTGCCTTAAAAGGCAACTTTTTTCCTCTGTAAATTTTGCTCAGAAAACTATACTTTTCCACTTTGAAATACCCAGTAACAATTTAGTATTTTCCTTGCCTTTTACACTTGGGAGATTAAATAATTTTTACTAGAAACAGTTTTTTAAATAAATTTGGAGAAATATTTGTGTTTACCCTGGAACTTCCAGGCTTTTTTTTAACAAAAAAGTACATTTAAATGCTAAATGCATGTAAGACTACTGTCTTAACACTACTTTGTATCCAGTAACAATTTATTCCCCAGTGGAGGCAAGTCACTAAGGGCTGGGTAGTATGCATAAAGATTTCATTTACAGTTCTGTCTAAAACTTGCAGTATGCCATTTATGTTTGTATATTGTGCATTGTATGCTTTTCCAAAGATAGAGTTTTATAAACATTGTAAAGATTTGGACGGTTGTAATTAACTGCTCCTTTGAAATGTCTATACATGTGCCTTATGGAAAAAACTTAATGAGAATGTGAAAGGTATGTTTAAAACCCGTTGGATTTTATTAAAAAAGTTGTATTTTAAATGATTTTTTAAAAAAAAAACTTTCATACCTAAGTACTTTTTACTAAAAGAATTTATGGCTAATGTATAAATGAGATTTGCGAAATAAATTCTTTTTTAAAGTGCTTGATACATTTTTATTTAGGAATCAGCTATAGAGGGCTGAAAATTTCAGCATTACACTTGAATAAATATGAAAGCATAAAAAAGGGGCTATGTATATGACTATATCTGAATTTGCCTAACAGATTTGCAGAAGGGACTTTAAAGTTACTTTCTTTTTTTTTTATTATTTAGACAAACTGTTCATTCTGACTTAATCTGGTAATAGATTTAAATACTCTTAACACTTTGTCTGGCTTCAGTAAGAGGTTCTAATTTCTAGTTTTTTCAACTAAGAGCCATCCAGTTATTCTGGAGCAAAGTTAAATCTTTAGTGTTTGATGGTTGATACTATATTTCAAGAGGTTCTTTTTGCACAGGACAGATGGGATGTACTGAGTTGTTTTGGATTTTTTTTTTCTGTTAATCCACAAGTCTAGAAGAAGAAGTGGCTTTGAGAAGATGTGATCTGCAGTGTCAGGAAGGGGAAAACCCAAGTCTTTTTAGTAATCGGGTTCAGGCTAAAGGGACAAATTGAGGTACAGTATGTACTGTTAAATCTCAGTGTATGTTGCAAAACATAGCAACAACTTTGGGGGAAGCTGTGTAGAGGGTGATTGCACTGTTTTGCAGCTAGAGTTCCAACTAAGCCACACCTTTTAGCTGATTAGTAACAATAAATTGCCATGGAGGCATCCTCACTGCTGATTATAGGGGGGGCCAGGTAGTCCTAGCCCCACAGCAGGCTTTTGGGCTCACTAGTGCTGTGTGAGGTAGGGACAGCTGCTCCAGCTCTGCCCAAAGCCCTTGGGTACTGGGGCACCCGTGGGTGAATTTTTAGTTCCTTCCAGCTTCCTGCTTGCACTGAAGATGAAGGAGGATGTGCGTCATCCTGGAAGTGAGTACTCCTTCCCCAGTTGCTGCTGCTGACCTCAGCTGACCCTGAGGAGATCCCTTCCCATTCCATCCCACTAGTGCTTCAGGGCCAGGTCTTCGTTTGCTACAGAGCTGGTTTTGCCCATCACCCACCAGTTCTGGTGGTACACAATCACCTTCACTGTAGTCTTTAATTAGAATGCCATTGGTTATTCAAAATCTTTTTATTGATTTATCCACTATGGTAAATGATGAAGTTACTACTCATCTGTTAACACTTAGATCACCAGGAGAAAATGGGTTCAAGAACCAAGAGTTCCATGTAGTGGTATGATTTTATATGCACTTTGGTCTGTTAGTTACATCATGTGCCTTCCTTATTTTTCTCTCCTGAACATTTAAGGATTTACTTCCTCTAGCTGCGTACAGAGCACACACTCTGTGTTGTTTTGTCTGTATCTTTTGCTCCTTCACATCCTGTCTTTGTTTACTCTGTATGAGTATTCCAAGAGTTCACAGTTGGAGAATCTTCACAGTATAATACCCATTATGATAGTGTGGAACAATAGGTGTGAAAATCTGTCTCTGTGGATTGCATACATGCTGCCCATCTTTTGATAGAGTTTTGGTATTTTAGTTAAAACAGTACTTTGAAGTAAATGCTGTAGAAATTATATGCTGTGACTTCTAAATTTTGGAGTGGTGGTAATCATTTTGGATCCACAGGAAACATGTATTTACTTATTACTGCTCCGTGAACCCTCTCCCGTCCTCTGTTATTGGCTAGGGTACTTGAAAAGGTAGGAAATTGCTGCCTTGTACATCACAAAAACCCAAACCAAAACAAAATACAAACCCCCAAAACAACACAAAAAACCCAAACAAAAACCCCAACAAAACCAAAACAAAAAAACCTCCAAGGGGAGGTGGGGGGGATGTGCTTTACCTCTGTCACAGAAGGCCTTGAGGCTAGAAAAAGGATCTCTGGACTATGCTCTTCATTACCAATCCAGGCCGTGCTTGTCCACAAGGTCCGAGACGGCCGTAGGTGTGAGCGTCTGTCTCTTGTCCTGTCTGCCTGCCCTTATTCACGATCCTTGAAGTAATCAAGGAGCTCAAAGTATCATGCATGTTTTTAAGACGGCAAGAGAGTTTAACATGATTTTAAAATATTGCCTTTTCACGCTTGGACACTCGAGGACTTAAGGAGGCATTTAGAGCCTGTTTGCCCTTGGGGCGTGAGCCCCGCCATCCCCTTCTTCGGCTCTGCTGTGGCACGGGGGGGAGAGGACGGGGAAAAGGCGCTGGAGCAGCGCCGTATCGAGCCCAAACAGTGCGGCTCGTTCGGGAGGGCGGCTAGCGCCGACACGACCCCCGTCCCCGCCCGCACGCCCACCCCGCGCCGGGGAAGGGTGTTCCCGGGGCGGGCGAAGGGCGGGAAGGGGGACGGGTTATCGAGAGGGAAAATCGGCGGCTGTCGGCGCAGAGCGAGCTCGCATTCTGCGCCGGCGGCTGGGGCTCCTCGTCCGTCTCCGGCAATGGGGCTGCAGCCCCGGCGCGCCGCGGGGCCCTGCCCGCCGGCGGGGCGAAGCGCCGCCCTGCCCGGAGCGCGCTCCGCGCCTCCCTG
>WEKY01013357.1:201931-335117 GCA_013390045.1 Picathartes gymnocephalus | reverse complement strand
ACCGCTACGACGACGAGGAGTACGAGGAGGAAGAGGCGGGGGCCGCGGCGGACGAGGGGCTGGTGCGGAAATGCACCGAGTGGCTGCGCGGCGTGGAGAGCGCGGCCGGCCGCGACCACCCCGACCGGCTGGAGACGCTGCCGCACTTGGGCACCCTCTGAGCCCCGCCGCGACCGGGGAGCGGCACGGCGGGGGCTGCCGGAGCGGTCGGACCGGGGGGAGGTGGGGCTGCCATCCACGATGTCGTGTCCAGTGTGGTGTTGTCGGCGCCAGGGCAGCCCGACGGGTGGCGGCAGGGGCCGGGCAGCGGAGCCCCTGGCCCCGAGCCGATCCTCGGGGCGCCGCCGCCGCCGGGGCCAGGGACAAAGGAGCGGCGCCGGCCTCCGCCTGCCGGTGCCCGGGTGCTGGGAGGGGGGGCACCGGCTGTGGGCGTCCTGCCTCCACCCCCGCGGTTTTTTTAAAGATTTCTGACTACTTTATAAAATGTGCGTAATGGTTTTGTATATTTGTACATAAAAGTTCATTTTTATTTATTGGAATAAAGGACTCTTGTGTTGCGGTAGCCTTTGCGCCTTGGTAAGCTGTGCGTTGGGCTGTCCCAGCCTGGCGGTGTCCGCTGTCTCGGTGTCCAGAAGGTAAGGATGGCGGGCTGGTCACCGTGCGGAGAGCCTGTGCCGTTCTCATGTTTGCTCCTCGAACAGTCGCCGACACCTCGGATCCAGGGAAGACGCGGAGCCGCGGATTCGGCGAGGCGGCGGAGGCAGGGTACCGAGCAGGCGGGGCGAGCCCGTGGCTGCCGGGGGCAGATGGCAGCAGTGCCCGCGGGGAGCAGCAGTGCCCGCGGGGAGCAGCCCTGCCGCGGAGAGACAGGACAGCGGGAGGAGGATGGGGCACTGCGGGCGGCCGCCGCATGGGCTGAGGTTGCTCCGGTCCCCTGCGCCGGGGAACGGGAGAGGAGCGGCTGGGTCTGTGCATGGACTTGGCGATTTCATCCCCTGCCAGGCAGTAATTCAGATACATGCGACCTTTCGAGCTGCTGCCAATGTAGGAGGTGGAATAGGAAGGAGGGTGGGAGGGAGTACAGAGGCAGCATCCTTTGTCAGCGTCCCCCGGTCACCCATCCCCGGGGCCCGCTGCAGCTTTCCCCCCTCCGGGCGATGGCCATGCCTGGTGCTCGTCGGAGCTCTCTGTGTCGGGAGAGGCGAGGAGGGGCCGAGAGAGGCCAAGCGTACAAAAATTACCGGCGGAAAGGGAAGGGTAAGCCTTTACCAGGCTTACAGTGTCTCGGCCACCTACTGTTGCTCTTGTAGTTACCCAGCTTCTCAGAACAACAGTCAGACCTAAGCATTTACTGCGATTCTCTAAGTATTTTGCGAATGAATGTAGGAACACGTTCAGCTGAATTTGCTTAGCGGAGTAAAACAAAGTTTAGTGCCACAAATTGGGTATTTTAAATTTCACTAAGACGTCAGTTGTTTACACCAAATGATGTCTGTGCTAACTATCTCATTAAATCATGTGAGATAAACCTTTCTGTATATTAGTTGCACAGTGTAGCTGTGTGCTGTGTTTTGTTTTGCTCCGTGTTTGTTCAAGTACTTTTTTCATTTTTTTCACCTGAAACTTAAGGAATGACAGGGGAGATGGTTTGAGAAAATATTTATTTATTAAATGCATTGATACTGCCATTGAAAAAAAATGAACCAATATAAGGCAATTGTGAAGTAGCTATGCTTAAAGGGCAGAGACAAAAGCATGGGGCATAAAAATTTATGGCAACTAATTCTATTTCATTTAAGCAAATGTAGTCATTTGTAGTGATAGCTATGAAACACGTGCATTTTCGTATCATTTTAGCTGAGTTTGCATGTATTTTTGTCCTATTACCAGTTTTCATTAACATCTTCAAGTAAATCTGACACAACAATTGCAGATTTCCTGCCAAGTTTAATATGTGCTGGATTGATGTCAGAACCACTTTTTGTTGTTATTTTTCCCTCTTCTAACAATGATGGAAATGCTAGTTGTTGAGCTGTTAGCTGAGTTTTCCTTTTGTTTCTCTTTTGGGAATGTGAGTTTATAAATGAGCATCCTGGAGTCTTAGCATTGTTCCTCAAACTGCTCCATGGTTTCATATTAACTACAGTCAGTATCTCCAGTTGCAGTGAAATGTGATTCACTCATTAAGGGCTGAAGTATGTTACAGCTTACTTGTGAGGCTGAAAGCTGCTTTGTTCAGAGTCTGAAGTGTGGCAAAAAATTCAATCATTTTGAATGCACAGCTGCAGCAAATGCAGTGTGAACTGGGGGTAAGAGGGGTTAGAATAGAAGGGCTGCCAACTCTGAAAAAGAAAGAACCTGCTCCTAGAATGAAGAATTCGAGAACTTGGGAATTGCCTGGATAGATTTTATTTCTTTATTTTTTTGTTTGTTTGTTTCCCCCAAAGAATTTATTTGAACAAAGCTGATTATGCAGCTAAGGTCTGATATGTTAAGTAAGTACATGTTAGCTGGAAGCAGGTCTGAGATGGGCTTATCCTAAAATGAGGTTGTGCAGTTCTGATTTTGGGCTGGATGCTAAGAGCCACTGGATTCTCTGGAGTCATATAACGTCTGCCTGGAAGAGTATCCCCTTCACTAAATGGTAACATCAAGATTTATTGTTTTCGGTATTGCCACCTTTCTGGTCTCTTTGAATGAGAAATTACGCCCTTAATGTTCTGAATTCTTTCAGCTGAAATGCCCAGGAATCTTACAAGTGGTACTAGAACAGACAGAGGAGGTTACTTCCTACAAACATGCATGTTGTTTACCTCTCGGTGTTTTTTTAGTTTAAAAGAAAACTCTCGGATTCTAGTACCTAAACATTGTAGCTAAACGTAATAAAACTGTTTATTTAATTCATTAATATGTGTTATAGTAGACAATTGAGCCCAGTAGCAGGTTTCAAAAGACAAAAATGCCTGTGGAAATTCAGAAAGTGGTAAAAACCCTCAAGTCATTGCACTTAGTGCAGAAGAGCTACTGCTGTCTAAGATCCATTATGTAATTGTACGTCAGTAGGTGTCATATAATGAACTAATTACTCTTACTTTCCTTGATGAGAGGGCAAAAGCCTTGAGGAGTGCTGAGAACCAAAACTTCCTACCCCTCAGATCCTCAGTCGGCCTGAGCCTTCCTCCATCTCACACACATGGGTTCAGGACAGGCTGTGGTTGGCATGACTGGAAAATTCAAGTGGGATGCTGTGAAACATCATCTTTTCTGTCCCTCTGCTGCACTGTGCTCAGTCAAGGTGACAGAGCTTTCCCTGGACAGATAAGGACACTGCCAGCTCCCCCCACTTCTCAGCCTGTGGAGCTGCACTCCAGTTGTGAGTATTGCTGTAAGTAAGAACCCTTCTGGTTCTGTACTGATGGAAAGATCAGGTGTCTTCAGGAACACTTTTCACGTAGCATAGATCTGATTTTGCCATAAGAATCAACAAGCAGCCTGGAAGTCACTACATTTGCTTTTTACAGTATATTAGCCGTCTTCAAATTGCCTCAGCCTAAGCCTCCCACTCATAACCCTTTTAGCTGTTGAGAGTTAGGAGCAGCTGGTGCTGTGAATGCTTAAAATAATCAATAATTCCTCTGGGGTAGATAGCTTCTTCCTCCAAACATATCAGCATGATTTACAGTGTAAAACCACCCCCAATCAACACATGTTCTGGTTCTTTTTTTTTTGGGTTTTTTTTTAAGGTAGCTAATAAATAGTGTTGCCTTCCTGCTACTCCCGAGCAAGGCTGAGAGGCCAGACACAAGTGAAGCTCACAGAACAGGGCTGAGAGCCCTGTGCATTGCTGAGTTTGCTCTTGGGTTCTAGCCCAACTCTCGGCTTTCTCATTCCACTGTCACAGTTAGTACCATTTTTTTATTTTAATGCTGAGGGGGGACCATGTTATTGCCCAGCTTTAATCTTCTCCTGTGATCTTCCTCACCAGAACACTTGTAAAGCCCTGACAAGCAGTATTCCCTGAACTGTTGTAAAACATCTGCACCATGTCACACCATTCCCAGCTGTGCCTAAGGGATCTGACACACAGCTGGGTCAGTGCATCAGTTTGGGGGCCGCTGTCCTGAGAGGACCACTGGTGTAGCTTCTGTCTTGACCACAACTGTCCTTTTGGTTGGGGGACCCTTTCTTTGGTTTTGTGGGTGGTCTTTGTGAGGTAAAGGCACATTCTGTTTTCTCTCTTAAGAAAAGCCTCTTCCCATTGGTGATTTTGTGAAGAGAGGAAGAGATTTTTGAGAAGGTTTGGCTTTGGCACTCCCTGGAAGAGAAGTCACCATTTTGCAATGACCAGGTGTGGAAATGTGCGAGCTCCCAGCTGACACTGCTGCAAGAAGGGGAGCCCAAAGCAGTGCCAGGTCACTGCCATAACCAGAGTTACTGCAGTTCACTTCTTGGCCTCCAAGAAAGGTGTGAATGTTTCTTTTCCCTTCCCAGGGAGGAAAACCTCCAGCAATAGTCTCTGGAAAGAGTGCTGGTAATTTGTTATTCATAGGTGCTCTTGCTTCTTCTGAGAGCATGAGGAAAACACTGTGAGCCTCAATGAATGAATGCCTGCAGCTGATGGGCCCTAGCCTGGATCTCACCTAGCTGCAGGACCAAGCCAGCAAATGGATGTGATATGAGTTAGGAGGCACTTCCAGACAAAGAAGCTGGTCCCAGTGATAACAGTAAGGTTGGTATATAGATGATGCAATGAGGTCTTTTAGTCCCTTTTAATTTTATTGGAAGGGCTGTTACAGGTTATATTTGAAGAAAATTATTTTAAAGCAATTTTTTCCCCTTCTTTGCAACATATAATGAGGGATTGAGAGTTCTGGAATGGCTTAAAGATTTCTTAATTTGTTTTTATTTTTTTCATAAAACTGAAAATATTGAAAACATGCAGTCTGTTTTGCACTCAGCTGTCTTGAGGTAATGACTGTCCTGGTTTCAGGTGAGATAGTTGTTTTCTTCTCAGCACAGCACTGTGTTTTGATTCAGCATGAGAATAATGTTGATAACACACTGAAAGCTTTTGTTTTTTGCTAAGTCATGTTCATTCTAAGTCAAGAACTTTTTTCTGTATCTCGTGCTGTGCCGGTGAGGAGGTGCACAAGAAGAAAACTGGGAAGGAATATTGCTGGGACAGGTGACCTGAACTGGCCAAAGGGATGTTTTTGTACCCTAAAACATCATGCCCAGTGTATAAACTGGGGGAGTTACCTGGAAGGGGAGTCAACCTGGGTTTGGGGATGGAGCCTGGCATCAGTCAGGGGGTGTGAGCAATTGCATTGTGCATCACTTGTTTGTTTTGGTTTGGTTGTCATTATTACTTCTTCTTTTTTTTTTTTTTAGTTATTTAACTCTTTCTATATCAACCTACAAGTTCTACTGTTGATTATCTTCCCCATTCCACAGGTGGGTGCGGGGAGGGTGGTGAGTGAGTGGCTGCTGTGATGCTTAATTGCCAGCTACATGACAGTGACATTAGGGCATTCTTATTGTGAGGGCTCACATTTTGGATGGAAGTCTTGGTTGCAATAAAAACTCTAAGAATTATTTCTGCACCCCAAATTAGTTTTACTTTTCAGTTAAATGAACTGTTCAGCGAGGGTCAACTGATGTTCAGCTCTCAGCACTCTAACTAAAAGGAATGTAATGCTTCTATTATTTTTCCTGTCGCCATCACAGTTGAGTGCTGGCAAAAGCTGAGCTTTGAATGAAAAAGAATAAAAGGTTCCTAATTAAACATAAAAGTAAATTACCACTGAAGCTATTACCTTCTTATCAATTAGCACAGGAGAGGGAAAATTGTGGTAAATCCTGGTATTCCAAATTGACTTTTTTTTTAACATTCTCTCGGCTGCCAGAGTTTCACCCGCCAGCACGGTCCCAACAGCCGGGCAGGTGCGTCACACAGTGAGGGGCTGGGAAATGAATCACAGCGTTTGCTTTGCCAGGGAGTTTTCAGAATAGCAAAACCCGAGTGGGAACAGCACTTAGCGACCGAACTTTAAATGCTTTAAGTCAAAACTAAGAGAGGCTGTTTAGGACTAGGACGGAAGTAGGAGCAAGTAGAAACAAAATTCTGGAGAAAAGGCTCTCGGTATGTGAAGCACCTGAGAGCAATAAGGGAAAAGCGGGTGGGCGGGGGTGTCCCGGGGCGGGGCTGTGCCGCTCCCCTGGACCGGTGAACGCCGCGAACCTCCCGGGGCTGCCCCGGGGATCGAGCGGGGCCGTCCGGCCCGGGAAACAGGTAACGGTCCTCAGTAAGAAGCTGTGGCTTTACTTTTCTCTCGGGCTTTTTCTTTTTCTTTTTTCTTTCTTTTTTCTTTTTTTTTTTTTTTTTAATTTTCTTGTGAGTCGTCTTTGTTTGTTTGTTTTAACACGATTCACGTAGTAATCACGGCTCGGTTCTCTGAAAGCATTTTATTTGTTTAGTGCCTAATCTGTGAAGATTTTAAGAGACATCCAGCCATTTTACAGTCCACCCGGTGTCTTTCTCCTGCAGCAACCACTATTATGACTTCTCATACAGTTCCTGAGAGTGAGCTAAACCTCTCTGCCCTTCTTGCCCTCACCCCTGAAGTGCAAAGTTTCAAAGCAAACAGAAAAAGAGCCAGCAGTTAAATAAATGTTTTTGTGAGGCTGTTGCGTGGGGCTATGTGTCACCGGGATTTATTCTTTTACCACCATGTGAAGTGCTGAACAGATCTTGAGAGTAAATTTAAGGCCCCTAACCAAGTGATCAGTCTTACACATCCATGTACCTTCCTCAAATCGGTTTGCAGTGCCTGAAATCTCTTCTTGGGACAGGCAAAAACACTCTGCACAACCATCATTAAATGGGAACGCTGATGCCCTGGACTTAAGTACTTGTTATGAGGATATATTGTACTACTCATTGTATTCAACCGTGTGGTCTATGGAAAATGGTTATTTCTTCAATTCACAGTAGTCACTGAGCTTCTTTAGCTTTGACAAAAATATGTGTAGACTTCACACAGGCCATTTTAGGGTAAAAATAATTTGGCTTGAAAGTTGTATCTGAAGGATAATGCACAAGATATCATTAGTAAGTGATTCCTTTAAGTTGCAAGTACATGGGAAACATTAATCTATTGTATTCAATCTTATGGCTTATTTTTTCCCACTGAGGCTACAAAAAGATTCTGTCAAAATGGAAAATAGTCTGACCCAGATATTCTTAATGATCACCACGGTATCTTTAATTTAAACTGGCAGTATTGCAGGGTGCAATTACTGTGAAACAGCAAATATTGAATTTGTATTGATGTTTACAGTGCCTTTTGGACTGGTTTTTGGTTCCTGGCATGTTGGGAAAATTTACCGTGCAAGATACATTATTCACATGCCTGTTGGTAACTTTGTTGTGGGTCATACTGACAGTTTACTGTTGGGGTGTCTTCTTTTTTGTTTTTTCTGGAGTTCTTATGGGATGTATACCAATATATTGCTTCTCTCAGATGCCCAAGATAAAAACCTTGCAATTTGAGGATTATTTGCAATATGCAGGTTACATCTAAGAGTTCAATGAAATTTCTGAAAGAGTAAACCAGTGGTCCATAGGCTTAAATGTGGTAATCAGGAATCTCTACCTTCGCTGGCAAGGTATTTTAAAAATGCTGAAAGAGGAACATACACTAAGAATGTGCAGCTGTCAGAACTGTAGACTGGGGCAAAGAAGAAAGAAAAATGGGTTGTCTAGGGCAGTACTGAAGTGTCAGTAGAACCATGGACTACAAAATTTATCTGCCAAATGGAGCTTTCACTGGAATGAGCAACTGGAGTGTATTGTGTTAGAAATCCTAAACATGCATTTCTTGAGTCTGAAGAGCTCAATTTTTTAGGGCAAAATTGTTCCATGATTTTATTTTCTTTTTGATGGATCTGAAAAGGAATTTGAAGGAAATAGCTGTATCTCTAACCTCTGGTGGATGAATACAAAATGTAAACAGAACAAAGGGAGCTCAACAAACTGATTGTAGCCACCCTGTGCCACCACTGGCTGATCCCCAGCTGTGGCAAAGCCTCTGCCTTGGCTCAGCTGACTGAGCTGCTTAACATGCCTGCTTCCCAAACCATCACATCCCGGGAGCTGGAAACCTTTCCTCATCCTGTTTGCTTTGACTGATACAACCAGGGAGAGCTTCCACAAGGGGCAGAGTCAAGAGCTGCAAATGAGATGTTTTGCTATAAATCTTGAGGGGAGTTAGAGCAGAGGGCTTAAACCATTGCTGGCTAGAAACAAAGGAATAGAGATGAGGTGGTGTTAGTAGTCATGCAGGAGCCTGTCTCTGTTACCTCTTGGATGGGGTCACATGAAAAATGGGATTTCATTGCAGCTGGCACAGGCAAATGTGTCTACATTGACTGGTTTAGTTGTTTTCAGGGGAAACAGCAAGTTGTGTGAGTGATCCTTGCTGTCACCATTTCCTGGGTACAGCTAAAGAGCAAAGGGGTTCAGCTTTGCTTCAGAAGCAAGCACAGTGGGTCACTAAGGTTTCTCTTTTTAAATTTTTTGTTCATGAAAAAAAGAAAACACTTTCTTTACAAGAACGTATCTGAAGGTCTTTGACATTTATATCTCATTCATAGACCTGTAATTTATCCTCCATTAATATAGCAACCAAGTTAATAAAATAACCTTTCTTTTGATTCTCTGAGTGATTCGCCATCCCTCTTTGTGGCTGTTTTGTTCAAAAATCAAGGAGGGGAGGGGGGAAGTGAGTATATTCTAGGTACAAAGAGAGAAGATAAAAGCATCAGTCTGCTTCTGTACCTCCTATGTACTATTGCCATAGTAACGGGGAGCTGACTGTGGCTGTTCATCACTGAATGCTGAAGTAAAGCAGACACTCTTCTTATTCAAAGGAATATTAGTAAAATACAGGTTTTTAAGGTGTCAATAAAGAATTAGGAAAAAATTATCTGCCTTATGTAGCACACTCTGTAAGCTAATAATAAAATGCCACTTTGAAAGAAGACAGGGCAATTAAGGCATTTAGCAAACATCTATAATGCTGTAAATCACAGCGTTTTCTCTTCCACACAAAGCCATGCTGAGGTGTGATGTGCAGTCACAGATGATATATTTTGACATGAAATGTGCATGAGATGAGCAGCTCTCTCTTCTCTTCTGCCTAATACATTTCTGGCATGGCAGTTGGCTGTGGCTATTGCCAAATATTTGCAGCATCGACTGGCCATGCTCTAATTCAGATTAAACTGTAAGTGGTTAAAGTATTTTATGTATTTAGAACTGCATGATGTCTCCTAGGTCCTGGTGCTATTTTTTAAGCATCAAGCCACTTCAAGAGGGGATTAAATTCTGCTCCATGTGTGTGCATCAGGTAAATACCTTTGTTTTTGAAATTTCAGTGAAAAGAGGAACAGTTCAATTGCTCTCGGGAAAAATTTGGGAAAGATAAAAATATGCACTGATTTTGGGGCACAGTTACTAACATAACTTACTGTTACTATTGTTACTTCTCTGTACTTTACAGTAAGAATTTGACATTTAAGTTGTTGCATTTCTGTGTCCAATCACAGCCTTTTTTTCTAAGTCTTCTGTATTTGATCAAATGATAGATTAAACAGGATGTTTCACTTTGCACACGCTCTCAGAGGTCTTACTAAAATGAAAGTTGCAGGTTCTGGCTTTCTTTTCTGAAGGCTTTTTCAGTCTGAGGCGTGTTTAAAATGAGGGCTTGAAGCATGGAGCAGAACTTTGCTAGCAGCCATGGCTGCCTTCTGGGATCAGGAGGTCAGAAGTGGCTGCAGAAACAGATTTTCCTACACTACCACTGTTCTCTGCCAACCTCTCATGCCTCTAGTCGGGGTTACAACAAGGACAAGAGCTCAAGGCAACAGCTCTGGGGAAAGTGATCTGTGCTCAGATGCCTGGGAAAATGATACAGATTCAGGTGAGGCTGAAGGGATGGAAAGACTCAGCCAGGAGGAGCAATAGTTGGAGGCTGTCACTGTTGGAGCTTGCAGAAGAGGAGACTGAGCTGAGAATGTTGGCAAATCCCTGTGAAGTGCCAAAGTAAATGGATGTCCCAACTCCTCCCATGACTGACTTGGGTAGCAGGTGACAAACTGGCTCCACAGAGCCATTTTATTCACCCAGCTCTGTGCTGGCAGGAGGAAGGCCGGCATTCACTCTTTCCTCTTTGAAAAAAGCCCCTGAGAGTGTCACACACCCCCACACACCGTGGCTGTGGGGCCAAGCACACTGAAGTTAGGTATGAACTAGTTCATCCATCCCCCTTTATTTATGTGCTCATACAGCCTTTTCATAAGTGATTTTGACATCACTTGCTGTTCAGGCTTTGCTCTTCCTTGTGCAGCCTGGTTGTATTTCTAGGATTTGTTATGCCTTACCCTGATGGGTTTTACAACAGCTCCCTGTAGTGGCCACTGGAAAATGCCAGAACCTGCCTAATTATGCAGCCTGTTGGGCTGCACACTGACATGTTCTGGTTGATGTTGACCGTGTTGCCTGGCAAAAGGCTGGCAAACCCAAGCTTTCACATCCTGAGCATACTAATGGGGTCGTTCTTGTGTTTCATCTGCCAGGGAGCCTGTGTCTGGAAAGAGAGCAAGCAGAGATGGTGTAACTTGGTCTCTTTCCACAGTTTGAACAGTTGCCTCAATGGTATTTTTACTGCTTGGTCATAGGTAGTAAATTGTTTTTTTTTTTTTTTTCTTCTGTGAAACTGTGTCCTATCTGACTTGTGGAGCTCCAGTTTCAAAAACAGTTCTTAGGGTTCCAAGGCAGCTTTGTGTGTGTGGGAAACTGTATTCATGAGCAGGTAGGAACCAAGGATTTGGAAGAGAAAAAATTTGTGTTTGGATTACTGTTTTACTGTTTCTGGACAGACTACTGTAGTTAAAAGTAAAAGCTGATAGTTTCAGGAGCAAATGAAGTGCAGGACTCCTCTCTACCTGGTTGATGTCCTTGTATTAGGGAAGATTTATTGCTTTGTGGGCATCCTCTTTACCTTGTCTAGTAGGCTCAGAAGAGAAGTCAAATATTCTCTGTCAGTGTCATCAATAGCCTGGTTGTTATGTTGCTGCCCTGGAAGGTGAGGGGATGTGGGTGTGAACTCCTTCATGCAGAGGGCGTGAGTGCAGTCATGTCACTCAAAGTTTGCCACGTTGTAGGAGAGTTTTCACCATCAGAGAGGTGACAGTGAAATGATTCTGCTTGTAAAAGAACCCAGCTCTTACAGATAGTAAGAAATTAGTAGCTAATTCGCTACAAAAATCTTTAATGCAACATCTGAGCACAGGTTTGAGAAAGATTTTTCTTGGGTACTTATTTGTTACTTTAGGGGTTTTTAAATTATTTCCTCCCCACCTCTGCAGCCAGGGTATGAAAAAATCAGTGCTCCTGTGAGAGGGCAGATCTTCAGCCCTGAAGCCCCAGGCTCTGTTAGATTTTGGTGTCTGGCTTGGACTTGTGAATGCTGTTCTATGAACTGAAGACCTCAGCAGGATGGGGCAGTGCCAAGTGTTGCCTCACTGCAACTACATCCCTCTTCTGACTGCTGTGGATTCAGGCCCTTGTTTTAATTTTTATGTGTTGTGATGCAGGTGCTTTTGCACAACAGAAACCTTTTTGTGTGGACAGAAAGATAAAGTACTGAGGTTGGGACTAAAATGTGTGCTCTCTGTGGGTCTTTGTTTAAATTCTTTAGTAAAAGTAGACAATGCATAATTTAACAGAAGGATGAAGCAATGTTGACACAAGGAAGTGTGAGTTCAACACAGTATCTTATGTACAGCCAGCAATTAATCCAACAAGTGAATGACCAGTTAAGACTATTAGCACACAAACAGGAAGACTTGAACTTGGATTTAGTAGTACATTTACAGTGACTTCTCAGCAGTTGTGTTCACTTGGAGTAAGATTTGGGTCACACTTTAAGGAAACATGGACATGCCAACATGGATCCTTGTGGGTCCCTTCCAAGTCAATATATTCTTTGATTCTGTGATATGTCTTTGATATGTCTGCTGAATACTTTTCCTGATTTTCCTTGTGTACATGCTAGGATGCTGCACACTGTAACTCTCCCTTGTGTGAGGCCAGCCTTATGTTACTCACGTAATTTCCTCTTCTTTCAACAACAACCCGTTGATTTATTCCTCACCTTTCTCAAGGCTGAATTACCTTTGACAGTTGCTGCAGGAAGGATGGAAACTCATGGTACAAGATATACTGCATACAAAGTCTTAAGCTTTGCAAGTGGAGAGCTGCATGAGCTTAACAGGAGTCTTAGACTGTCTTGTATCAGAAAGTTTTCTCATGGTAGTTTAATTACTTCTTTGTTTCTTTCTGCACTTTTGCTGTGCTATCTTCAAGCCCCTTTGATGTTGGATCAGAAATAAACTTCAGACCTGTGTTGGTAGGGAAGAGGTGAACAGCCACTGACTCAAAACAACGCCTTTCAGCTAGGCTTATCTATATGTCTGTTCTGTGTGTTCACTGTAGACTAAAGCTGTGAGCTCACCTCCAGGGAGCTTACTAAATTGTCTCACAGTGGTGCTGCTGGGAAGCTCTCAGTGGAAAGAGGCAAATGGGAGCTGCTGTAAGAGGGAGTGGGGGAGGGGGAGAGAGAAAAATAAGGTTGATATGAAGAGGGAGCTTAGGGACATGGCACAACAACAAAATACCTCAGTCTGTGGCATGGTTCCATTTCTCTCTTATAAATCTTGCACTGCAGACACAATTCTCAGTAGCATCATCTTGCCTCTAGAGAACACAAGCACTTGCACCATCTGTCAGCCTCATCCTCTCTGAGGCAGGAGATCCCTGTGCTGTTCGCTGGTACTTCGGGTGTACGTTCATCTGAAACCACACTGTAATCAGTGCCTTTTCCCCCTCCTGCTTTTGACAGAACTGTAAAGTTTTGCTTCGCTTCTCTGCTCAGGATCCTTCAAATGTTGGGTTTAAAAATGAGAGGAGAACTGGAATGGGTGGAATTACTGCTACTGATTTTAAGTTTCTTTCTTTAGCCTTCTCGCTTACAAAATGCTATCAGTGCCATAAGGCATTATTGCTGTGGTTCTTTGCCCCAGGCAAAGTTGCTGCCTCATACTTTGGAGGGTGAGGGCTGCAAGGTGGGTGCCAAGGCTGCCTTCCACTCTTCTCCACACAGGGAGTGCCTGCAGGCCTTTCTGCAGGATGGGAACCACCAGGATTATGCGTGTTTGCCCATGTCCTTGGTAACAAAGGATTACTTGCAATGAAATCAGGATTCTTCCCGCTGTGAGCAATGTGCATCCTGAGCAGTGTTTTGGTGTCTAACCAGAGAGATGGATTTTACAAATAAGCTGGAGAAGGAAGTAGTGGCACTTTATGTTTATGTTTTTGTGTTTTGTTTTTGTTGTTTTCTTTTAACAAAACTGAGCTTCTTTTTATATGTCAGTCATTTTTATTGTACTGTCGTTTTGCTTGTTGCCACATCTGCCTCATTTTGCTGCTTATTAGATACACATTAGATATTCACTGACTTTCAAAATCAGTCACTGGCATTCTTGAGATTTCACAGCAACAAATTGTACAACAGAGAGAGAGAGGGAGAAGCGATGTTGCGCAGGAATAATGTCAGTAGTGCCAGATATTTCTGTGAGATGGCAACTATTTTCTTTGCAGTTGTCAGTCTCTTGCAAACAAGAAAGATGTGGTCAGACTTCATCTCAAATATCTCTTGGTAGGGGCAAGTGAATGTGCATGTTAAATGTTCTGTGTTGCCTCTTGACCTCTGGTGAGGGAGCTTGTGCCACCTCAGAAGCATTGCCACAAGAGCTATGGCTTGTATGATTTGGATTGAGAGGATGCTTTCTGTAAAACCCATTTCTTGGAATGGCGCTTAGATACTTGGTGAGCCCAGAAAGGTAACAGGCTGAGTCAGAGTTGGATGCTGAGCATTTGATAGTCTAGAATGAACCAAAAAACTCCAGCATGTTCCAGATAGAATACACTAAATAACACAAGATTTTTCTGTATCTGGTACACAAATACTTTAGCTCCTCAAGCCAGAACTGAGGTCACAGGACAGTGCAGGACATAGAGCAGGTCTATTTTATGCTCCTGCCACTAAACAACCCCTTCCAACCCAGACCTCAAAAATCAGAGTGTGTCAGGTTCTTACCCTGAACCTGCAAGTTGTACTTGCCTGGAATACTTGCCATTTCCTAAAGTTTAGAGAGGATCTGACAGATATCTTCTTCTGTCAGGTAGTACAGATCTTCCAGAGTAGTCTAATTTTAGTGAGACATGAATGAAACTTTTTTAAAAAATCCATGGGGTTGTTTCGTTTGGAGTATTTTTTTTTTTTTTTTTGCTCTGTACTTATAAGAATTGCTTCAATTCTTTGATATCTGAACAAAATCCTGGGTGTTTTTAAATGTGTGAGAGACACTCGAACAATTGACATAGTTTACTTCTTTGTATCAAAACTTCGAGCAAGTCTTGCATACCTGTGAGCCACCACAGATGTTGTCATGAGTCGCAGCTTCCTACCTGGTATGGATATCCCTGATACACTAATTGCATCACACGTGAAACAAGAAACCTTGCATTTCAGCAGTATTCATAGGTTGTTTATGGCATCTTTGTGGTTTGCTGGTGTAGCCTGTAGGATTTTGGCCATCCAGTTCTGTTCTGTGCAGCAGAAGACTGTGTCTGCTGAGTGTTAACTTGTCAGTAAGGATGGACAACTTCCACTCCAGTTTACTGGAGATGTCTGAGAACCAGATGCACGTTCCTGGTATATAAGTATGTGTAGTGTGGATAACTGTGTTATGGCCAGCCATATTCTAGCTTCATTCTTGGTTTGAATTATATATTGGCAAAGACAACCTGAAGGTATCCATTGCCACAATTGCATGGCTTCTCTTTTTTGGCACCACTTTATCTTAGTACAGAATAACCACAGGAGGGGACTATCAAAGATGGCAAACAGAGAGGATAAATATCAGATCAGCATTTAGTAAGGAAGATGAAGAAGGTATGATGAAACAAGCCCTAATGGATCAGGTAATGCCACTCTGGAAGGCTACCTGGTAACAGACAGCACTGAATTTCAGGACTTCTGATCAAGTAACAAGGAGATCATTCAGTTGCCCAAGGGCTGGTACTCCCTTTTTAGTACCCAAGTGCCAAGACAGTTTTTGTTTTGGTGGAACACCTTGGTTTAACTGGTAAGAGAATGGATTCTGACATCAGATGTGGTTACTCTACTGGCATCTTTCATGAATTTATTTTTATTCTTTGTTTACGTCTGTGTGGGCAAGAGCAAAAATTGGCTATATAGCCTAAAATGCTGAAGACACTCTTCAAAAAAAACCTCCTACAAACTAAGGGAAATGAGATTTTTAGGTGTGGTGTTTTGCTGTTGGTGTGCTGCAGTGCCCATTATTTCCATCAGCTAGCAGGAGACAGTCTGCAGAGCAAGGCTGGAAATGAGTTCTTTGGTCATTTTCAATATATAGTATTCCCCTGTGCATCAAATCAGTGTCCACCCTGGTTAATCTAGACATCAGAGGGATGGTATTTACCATTATTTATTTGCATAATGGCATATGAATATACATGCTATGCCAGAAGGCTCTTTTCAAAAAAGCTTTTGTAGTGACTGTTGTGAGATTCAATATTTTCTTACAGCTCTAGTGTTTACTCCATCAGGGTGCAGTTTGACACAGCTGGGTCTCAGCTCATGCCTTGCTGATAACTGAAAGAGATTTGTTTTTACTTCAGGAACCATCATGTCACTGGCAGGACAGTGCATGCAGTGGTGTGACAGCTGTAATTCTGTAGTGCCAGGGACAGTAATTCTACTCAGGTGAAAAGACACCTTGTATTCAAACTTGTTAGCAGTGCCTGAGAGATAGACAAGGGGTAATGGTTGCAAACTGAAGGAGGCTCAATTAAGGTTAGATATAGGAGGAATTTTTTTTACAAAGAGGGTGGTGAAACACTGGAACATGTTGCCCAGAGGAGTGGTGGATGTCCCATCCCTGGAAACATTCTAGGTCAGGCTGGACAGAGCTCTGAGCAACGGGCTAGTTGAAGATGTCCCTCCTCATTGCAGTGGTGTTGGATGAAGTGACTTTTACAGGCCCCTCCCAGCCCGGACCATTCTATGGTTCTCTACAATTCCGTTGGTAGTTTGAATGTACTTCTCTTTCAGAAAGGTTGCTCCTGCGGCTTTTCTTTTCCTCCTTTTACCGTATCTCTGACCATAGCTCGCTGTTTGGCTTGTTCTGCAGCTGAAATGGCTTCTCAGTGCAGTAAGGCAGCCGCTGATCCAAGCTCCCGAAGGATCGGGCAGCATTTGGAGTCAAGCGTGTCCCAAAGCACCTGCAGAGACTGCGGGGCCCGGGCGGTGCCCAAGGACACTCAGGTCAACGTTGCCATCTACTGGGGCTCTGCAGGAGCTGCCAGCTGCCTGCAGCGGGGAAATCCTGCCTTCTGTGCTCGTACCCTGGGGCTGGGGAGTGTGCGGATCACTGTGCGCGCATGCCAGCAGCTGGAAAGCACCAGCCTCCCGCCAAGGTTCTTTCAAGATGAGTTTAGAGAAAAGAGAAACTGGGGAAGGAAAAGGATTCTTGGACTAAATCTGCTGTTGCCTTCTCCTTTCCCCAGGAAAAAAAAAAAAAAAAGCCACCACTGCTATGGGACATTTGATTCAAGAAGTTACTACTGGCCTGTACTTTACGATAATTTTATTCTGTACAAGATGGTTTTACTCATATTCATTGCTCTGTGCCCTAAATTTCTCAATTGCCAATTTAGCCAACCCGTACTTGCATCAAATAGAAGTGTTAGTATGTTTGTGCTCCTAAGAGGTCTGTAGCACTCTGAGGAAATTTAAGCAGCATCTTCTTTGTTGCATTAATTAATTTCCTTTAACTATATAATGTAGGTAAATTTCTTAGGTGTGTCTACCTTAGACTAGTCTGTCTCTTCTGTTTTGAAGATAAACACAATAAAACAAGTAGGTGAAATGACATTCAAAGGGCTTATTATTTAAATAGTTTCAACTTACTAAACAGCTTGAACTCTGTTAGCTTTTCCTTTTATTTTCCATCTATCCAGGATGGATATATACATACATATATATATGTGTGTGTGTGTGTGTATAAGATGAAAAATACATATTTTGAACAAAAAATATCTGCCAAGTGTAAATTAGTGAGATTTCTCCTTTCTCCCATCCCCTCAAATGCCAGCTTAAAATGTAATAGGATCTCTACAGGCACAGAAATGCTATTTATGCTCCTGGGACTTGCTGAATAGGGAAGTTCAAAAGCAGAGAAATCAGATCTCAATGTCTGATTTTAGTGTAGAACAAAACCTTGAACAGCAAAAGAAGAAAATGGTGTGAAGTTGAGGAGCAGGAGGATGTTGGGAAGAGGAAGTAGCCAATATCTATGTATGAAATTATCTGAATTACAAGAAGAAAATTTTTTTTTCAGGAAGATTTTATTTGTATTTTCCTCTGAGAGCTTTTTTGGTGCAGGAAAGGATTTTCTTTCTCCAGCTTAGCTAAAATAGACCACTTGGTACTGAGGGCAAGTATTATTAAGGTGCAACTTCAGCATAGATGCATATATGTTTCAACAATTCATGCATTATAATAGTAACTCGCAGGTTTAAAAGCAGAAAATAATGACTGTACACAAAGCACAATAAAAGCAAAATTGGGTGAAAGGAAGGCTGTTTGTAACCATAACTACAAGAGTAATTATTTTTTTCCAATGATAGGTGCAAAGAAACCTGAGATATTAAAAGCACTTTTCTAGTTATACAGTCACTGAAAAAATAACCTAGTGAGAAGTGTAATTTGTTCTGTTTTCTTGGTTTACTTTGGTATCTGAAGAAATTCTGAAATTAATAAAGACAAAATAAGATCTTTTGTAACAGACAGAATTAAATTGATGTCCCTAGAAACTGCAGACAACCCAGCAATCTCCAAACAGTTTTTATAGCTTGCAATTCACCAAATGCCAATTGTGGAAATCTTCTTCCTGTCTGTCACTCAGGTTGCTAACAGTGACATCCCTTTATGGACTCTTACCCTTTGCAGTTACTTTTTTTTTCTTTCTCTCTCTCTCTCTCTCTCCCTTTTTTTTTTTTTTTTCCCCCCTTAGGAGAAGAGAAAGCCTTCCTAAACTTTCACCGGTAAAGCATGCCATATTTCCAGGAAGCACTGTGGAACAATCCTGCCTGGAGTGAAAATAGCACATTTATTTTGGTGACTTGCCAGTCCCCAAAAGCCCTGTGGCTATCAGTTTCTAAATGTTAGGGGATTTTGTAGAGGTTTTGTAGGTTTGGTCTGTCAGCTTGGCTGTACAACAGCTTTGCTATACGATAAGAATTCTCCCCCATGTTTGAATCAAAGTTTTTGCTCCTGATGGTGTTATTTTGTTTAGCTGTGGATTTCCACATGCTGTCTTGGTCTGTTATTGCCCAGCTTGTGATTCTGTTTTTACACAATGTTGTTAAGCTGGCTTGCTGACAGGAATATAGTCAGAACTGTGAGCTGAATTCTGTTCCTTTACTACTAACTAGTCTGCAGCCAGAAAAGAGTTCTCATCCTCTCCCCTCTCTCATGTGCTGCAGCTTCTGTCAGCCTGAGGATTTTGTGATGAGGTGCCCCGTTGCCCCTTAGCACAGCTTTCCGTGGGATATCCTCATTTCTTTGCACTATTTATTCCTCCAGCATGAATGTGTTGGTCTCTGGAACAGATGCCACAAATCAGTCTAGCACTTCTTTCTAATTTTAATGGAGATGAGCTACTTGTTGTAATTTCTTGAATCTCTCATTTAGGGTGTAGAGAGACCATAAATCTTAAAGCAACAAACATTCCCAAATCCTACACTTTGAAGTGAATGGGAGCTGCTGGGTCATCAGCACTTTTTGGAAGCAAGCTGCTTAACTAGGTGTCTGAAACCATTACAGTCTTTTCTTTTTTTCTTTCTGCAAGCTTTGGTCTCAATATTTGAGGGAATATACAACAAAAAATTTGCACAGTGTGAGCAGTGCTTCCCTGAAGAGCCTCAGACAAATCTGTTGGACACTCTAGCATCCAAATTCAGCACTCCTGAGTGCCAAGCCAAAAATTTGGTTTGAAGATGACATTACATTTATTATTAGATTTTGTTTGGTGGGAGGGATTTAGCTTTTTTTTTTTCTTGCTTTCAACATTGTTGTTAAAAAACCCAAAACAAAACCAAGAAGACCCAACCCCAACCCAAAGATCAGGCTTGCTGTGATTTTTTTCAGTTGGTTGGGCTATTGTTTGTTTGTATTTCTTTAAGTTTCTTCTATCCGTACTTATCATTCCCTATCTCTTCTTCTCCTTTGAAAACTTACTCTTACTTGGGTATGGTGTGGGGTAGTCTAAACAATTGCTGTAGACATCTGCTAAAATATGTTTCTCTGCAGAGTATAACATAGCCAAATGCATGCAATATATTATTCTTATTCTTGCTTCCTGGTTTTTGTCTTTAGCTGAAAATTCAGTTTAACTCCATAGTCTCTATAGATTAATCAAGCTGTGTGCTGTTACTTGAAAGAGAGACTATTTTTAAAGAACAGGTACAGTTTTTCCAGCACAGAAGCTATGTAGGCAACATACTGAAACATAGATGAAAAAACAGACCAATTTCTGAAAAATGCTTGCAAGTCAGTTAGGAAAGGAGGGGAAGAAACATGAAGGTAGTACTACTGCTTATCATCTATTAATGGATCATATCTTGGCACAAGTGTTTACATTTCACCTCAGGGCAAACTCTTCAGCCCGTGTTGGCTGACTTTTGAGGGCTGACTCATCCTGGCAGCAGCCTGGCTTGTTGGAGCAGCCCATGTGGTGTGGGACTCATGTTTTGATGGCACAGCTACAGTTCCGTGACAGCCCTTTTGTGGTGATCTCATTGTGGGCAGGTGCTCATATTTTGTGTTGGGGGTTATTCTGCCTGAATAATCTTGTATTATTATCTGTGTGCTCACAGTAGCACAGTAGTCTGGGGGGCTCACATGTGCCCAAGCACTGCAAAGAAGCAGGTAAGAGCTGAACCACCCTAGTGGAGGAGGTGAGGGGCATTCCCTCACTGCTGGGAGTGTGGTGCTGTGCTACTACTTGTAACCCTGCAGCATTATCTGTGTGTTGGGTTTTTGCCAGGCTGCAGCAGAGTCATCAGCAGTCTGAGTGCCCCCTTTGTATCCACAAGATCAGGACCTTTATTAAGTGGAGACCCCAGGCTGGAGCAGCCTGTTCCTGAAGGACTGTGCCAGGGACACATGCTGAAGCAGTCCATGCAGAAATGCAGCCCATGAGAAGGACTCACCTTGGAGGAGCTGATGGAGGACTGTGTCCTGTGAAAGGGACCATGCTGGAGCAAAGGGAGAGTGTGAAGAGCCCTCGTACTAAGGAGAGAATTGGAAGGAACAACATGTGATGAACTGACCACAGCCCCCATTCCGCAACCATGGGTAAAGTTAAGCCCAGGAAGAAGAGTAGAGTTGGGAAAAGGTGTTCTTAAGATATGGTTCTACTTGCCATTATCCTACTCTGATCTGATTGGTAAAAAAACTAAACTAATTTCCCCAAATCAAGCCTGTTTTTCTGTGACAGTGGGAGAATCTCTCTGTGTCCTTATTTTGACCTATGAGACTTCATTGTATTTTTTCTCCCCTGTCCAGTAGAGGAGGAGAGTGATAGAGTGGCTTTGGTAGGCACCTGGTCTCTAGCCAGGGTCAAATCACCACACAGCCTGAGGACTCTGAACAAAAAAATGAAGCAAGCTAAAACAGATATATGACTTTTCAGATATGCTCTCTCATCTCTTTTTTGTGCTTTGTCTTTCCCCAGTTCACAGGATATCTGTTGCTGCTATCTTCAGACAAGCCCAGTCCTGACAGAGGGAGAATTGAAAAATCAAAGCAAAGCGAGTCCGTGTAAGGCAAGATAGACAAAATTCATCACCTTTCACTGGCAGCCTTACAGTGGTCAGTAAAACATGGTTCACATCTGTGGAATATAGTAGGACAATTGGATAGATTTAAGATTTGGTCTTCTGTTTGAATGTTGGTTTTAAAAGTGGATGGTTGTCACAGAAAAAAAAAAATACATTTGTGGGTTTCACTCATCCACTACTCTGACAAAGGAAAAATGTACTTCCGTGATGCAGGTGAAAGCAAGATTATTATTGTAAACCTAAACAGTACCAGATCAAATACGCTCAGCTGTTGTATCTTGGGGTGTCCTTTCTTTTCTTTTTTTTCTTTCTTTTCTTCTTTCTTTTTGTATTTATTTAGCTTTATCCTAGAAAGAACAATACAGTTGCCAGTACTGATCCCAGACCCCTTAAGATTCTTCTTCTGGGACACTAAACTTTGTCTCCACTGGTGAAAAAAGTGTGGGTTTTTGTCAGGGCAGTTAGCAAACTTGCATTGTCTTGAGCTGCTGTGAGATGAATTTGCCAAAGTTAGTTTTCTTGCTGACTTCATCACGTTGACCCCAGGGTAAGTCAGCATCTCATCTTCCCAAAAGTAATGGTTTGTTATTACCTTGGAGTGGGCTCTGTATGTGGTTTATGCTGAGAGAGTTCTCCAGCACTACAAAACAGTCCTGAGCGGGCTGATGGAGGGAGGAAGATGAGGGTGAAGATGGCTTGTTTAGGTGTGAAAACTGGTGAGAGGCAGCAGAGCAGGACTCAGCTTGTGACCAGTGGTGGTAGGATACACACGGTGTCCCAGAAGAGGTGGAATTGTTGGAGCCGCTCTGATCTCTGACAGCAGAGATCATAATTAACTTGTATTTGCACAGAAATGCTACCATTTCAGTTTTGATTGCAGGGTTGGCCATCAGCTACAGATAACGTGTGTTTCTTAATAGTTCAAATACCTTGGACCCTTCCAGAAGGCATTCAGTGGATTCAGTTATTCCCATGTGATCTTTAACAGCTGCCACATGTCAGAATTTGAACTGAGCCTGTCAAGGTTGATGTGAATGTTTTTGGTAAGACACTGGAAGAAAGCTGGCTTGCTTTTACACGTGTGGGAAGCTTTCAGGCAGAGGGTCATACGTGGTGTATGGATTTCAAAGATAGTGCTTGAACCAGGAAGACAAAATAGCTTTGGAGTGTTGTCTGAATGGCACCCAAAGGGATGCAGGAGAGCTGCCCAAGGGCTGCAGGCACACGTGCCCTTCACATGTCACAGCCTACAGTACAGAATAAGACCAGTAATGCATTTATAGGTGTTTTGCATGTTACACCAGCATGTATATATGCATATATCTATGTGCAGCCTGCATAACAATACAATAGATTGAGCTCTGGTTTACAGCTTGTCCCCTTTGTGAAGATTTAAATGTTCCTCTTTTGACCCTGGCTTTTTAGGTTCTGCAGCTAGGAAACGAAAATAGATTTGCAAGAGGTAATAGTTACTTGACTTGTTGCTATTCTTTCGGTGCCACTGTAACCAGATACACAAACATCGAGGCACAGCCTTCAAGAGTCTGTGGAGGTTCTGTAGACCTCCTCCTTCTGCAAGAGAATCCGGTGCCTGAAGCTCTGGACCTTCCTTCTTGTCTTCTCAAAGCTGGATTTCCAGCCTTGAGAGGAGCGTGAGAGACTCGTGTCCAGCACAGAGATCATGTGAGCAGGTGAGATTTATAGAACATCTTTGTGTCAACTCTTGTGCCGAGGTCGTGGAGTTGTGTGAGTGAGGAACAGCCCCTTTGGAGCAGCACAGGTGCCTCATTTCAGAATGATCTGGGTTGCTTTCATGAGAGCCCTTTGAAGTCAGTTGCACGGACACAGGGACCATTTGCAATGCAGGCGTGAGACATCTTTGGGTGGCACTTGGCTTCTGCTCGCTTCATTCTCTTGAGGAGAAGGTCAAGTGCACAGATTAAATTCCCTGTGAAGAAATTACAGGAAAGGGGAGGGAAATCCCATTTAGTCAACTTTCAAATCAATAAACTACACTGTAATTTCAGAACTATACTCATTTATTTTACATTAAAAATGGAAAGACTGCAAGAATTTCTTCAAGCTGACAGATGAGAGGAACTGATGAGTGACAATTATCCATTTATTTTTGCTGCTGAAGTCATTGTCAGTAGAGCCTTGAGATAACAAAAAGAAGTTTGAAGCTGAGAATTGTCCCAGGATAGGAGAAGCTATTTGACACAGTTTTACTAGTAGCTATGTATACATATGCTGGTCAATTGACCAGACTGGAAATAGAAATATATTGAAAAATATTTACCTATATCTGTCTGTATTTTTTGAAAAAATGTTAAATGCTTAAGCCATATATAACTTTTTTAAACAACAACAAAATTTCTTGTCATAATTTTTTTAAGTTTCATCAAAGCAACAGTTAATAAAAGGGAAAAGCTTCTGTGTAGATAGGCTAAGAACAATCACACTTCTCCAGAATTTTTATTTCAAATTCAAATGAAAATCACTTGTGCATTGTGGGGGTTTTTTAGTTGTTTTTTTTTTATATTTTTTAAATTCTATTTTGCAGGTGTTTTTAAGAAAAAGTCCCTTTTTTTTTTTGTGTGTCTGACGATGAGAAAAAGTTTGTCCTAATCTATTTTTGTTGTTCTAGAAATAAGAAAAAAAATATCCCCAAGCTGAAATGGTGAAAACAAAATTTGTTTGGGGGGGAAGGTATATGGGAGACTTGCTTGAGTGTCTGGTTAAATTAATTTTTAGGATATGCGGCACCAGATATACTAGATGTAATTTCTGGATTTTTTTTTATTAATGGTAAATACAAATTAGGATAAATACATGGTTGAGATTAGTCTTGCCTACTACTTTTTATTATTCTTTGTATTGCTTTTGTAAGTTTTTCAGTGTTGTTTTTAAAAAATCTAACTTTGAAATATTTCTGCAGTTTACAGCTAGATAGAATCTCTCTCCAAGTTTTCCATGGGCTGCTGCAAGCTGTTGAAATAAATGCTGCCAATTTCTGTGCTTTTGATACCAGGGTTGTTTTCATGACCTAGTAATTTACGGGGGTTTGCAACTGAGTGGCCTCATTTTGCATGTAAGGCTACCAGCAAAAGCTGCTCCTAGTTAGTCTCAAAGGCTTGGGGTTTATTTTGATCTTTTGAAGGTTTACTTTAACTGAGAAACATTACAACAAAAATAACAGCCTAACTTTGTATGACATTTTCATCTGAACTTATAATTAAGAAATATGTTGTCTGATTCACCCCCCCGTGTGAGAGGGAAATAAATCTCCTGCTTAAGACAGCTATTATATCTGGTGCCACATATCAGGTTGTCACTACAGGTCCCTGTCAAAGTAGAGTTGTAGGCTTATTAGCATCCTATTAATATGTGCATAAAATGTAGTCTGTGTCTGAGCCCAAATACACAAGCTGGGAAATCAAAGAGAAATCCTTCACACCTTTTGCTGGCTTCATCCTGAACTTTTATTTAGCTTAAAACAACTTCCTTAAGAGAATTTCCTCTTCTAAAGGAAACACTTTTCTCCATACTTAGCAGGGGAATACTGCATTGAATTATTTTTGGAGTGACACAGTCACCATTGGGAGAGAATTGCTTTAATCATGACGTATGAATCTTAATTTTGTCTTGTGTAAAGTATCAATTAATTTGAAAAATATTGACCCATCTGTAGCTATTTTTCTTTATAGGTAAAGGTTAGGGAAATGTTCGGCAGAGAGAATTTTCACTTGTATTTTATCAAAATCTTATTGAGAAAGGGGTACGAAGGCTGCTCTGTGTCACAAGTTTTGTTTTATTTATATGAACAATAGCAGCATACTTGTTTCTGAGTACTTTAGGGCTTTATTTATACTCCAAAATTACCTCTAAAACTCGGGTTGGTTTAATACTGACATAGATATTGCAGTGGAAAAACCTTGTCTTTAACAGTCATTGTAACTTAGAATTCCATCTGTTTAGCTTATGTTAGCAAGCAGGGGATTTCGACTGAATTAATATATGTCACTCTAAACTGAAATAAAAGGGTTGTACAAGTTTAAAATTCAGTGTTTAGTTTAAATCAGAGCTGAAAATTGCAGGTGGAGAAGGAATAGAATAGATCCTTGCATGCACCCTTTTGTCTGGTGCCTAGTCTCAAATATGCTTCATGAACTGTTAGGAATTGTTTAAAAAAACTTAGGTGATTCTGTTAAAGCTTGAGGGTTAAGAAAACCTTCATTTGGTAATGGGGGCTGAAGTGCTTTTAAAATCAAACAGCGTTCTTTAAATAAATCTAATTTAACAGTTCAGACAGTTTCCAATAGCTTTATGTTGTTCAAACCATCAAAAGTCTATTTTTATATTTTGTTCTTCGAGATTTTTTTTCCAAAATATTTTTCCCCTTTATTTTCCTGATCTGTAGCTGCCAGTGAAAGTGTTCCCTGAATTGCCTACAGCTATTTTCCTGCAGAACCAGCAGCCTCCAGGCAAGCTCTTCCCACACTTGTATGCCAATAGGTCTAGAAAAGTTGCTGTATCCAATTACTCAGTTGTCATAACCATTTGTAAAAGTATGTTAATGCTTATTTTTACAGGAGTCCCTCACACATTATTGCTCAGGGCTTCCACAGCATTATTTCCCAATATATGTTATGTCAAATAAACACACGGGGGACTCTAAAATGCAGACCTCCTCTAACTGAGCTTGCACACACAAAATGGTTGAACATCTGTAGTCTTGTCAACTGTGTCACATGGGCCTCAAAACCTAAAAAGAAACAACAGCTCAAGTTTTCTTCTCTTCTAATATCTTAAGCTTGTTTAAATTGTATGTTTTCCACAGTGAGTTATATACGTGAATTTAATGTATGTATGGACATGAAATTAGATTTAAAAATAAAAAACAACAGTCTCTTTTCTGCCCAAGATCTACCTGTGAGGGAGACTACATTTGTGGAAACAAAGAGTTTCAGCTCAGCTCTTTTGTTCTAAAGGTCTGTAGATGTCTGATTGCACTCATGTTCATTTGCAGGCATGTCTGCATGGCCATGCTGTGCCCTGGAGTGTTTTCAGTACAGAGCAGGAAAACAGCAGTGGGAATGAAAATAAGCATACTTAATTAAGTGCTGACAAACTTTAAATCAGCTTTATCCCAACCATTTTAAACGGGAACTACCTGAGATACATTAAAATATTACTGTTAATATCTATGTAGCAAAAGCCTTGAGAGCGAATTACCTCAGACCTACTTTGAAGTGAACTTCCAGCTTGTTCCCCTTTGGCTCTTGGAGGCTCACATCATGAAGTGGGGCTGAGGTTGGATGGATGGGTGGATGGACATGCTTTGCCTTGGGTGTGCCAGCTGCCAGTGGGTGTTTTGGTCCATAGGTCTGTAGTAGAGGTAGCTAAAAGGAAAAAAACCCTGGGTGGGGCTGGGTCCTCTGCACTGGCTTGCATTCTGCAGGTTCAGCTTCCTCCATTCTGTGCTGTGCTAATGCAGATGTGGACAGAGATGTTCCCAGATTCTGCTCATTTCATTAATCTTAATGTGTCTGTAATGCATCTTATGAGATATGAAACTCCTGGTCCTCTTGAGTTATTTGTACTGATGAAGTCTGTAAAACTTAAAATCTTTAGCTTGGGTATGCACTTCATTGGCATGTTAGCAGACAATCACACATTTTTAATCTTGGCAGCTATTTCTTTTGAGCAAATAAAATAAAAATAACCTAAAGACTGCAGGCCTGGTTATGCTAGTCTGTATTAAAAAATGGAACTGTGTGGGACTAAAGGATAGCAATTTTGGAATTTTTCTCAGATGTTTTCTTCAGAAGAAAATAATTTGGATAATATTGAACAGAAAGGGGAGGGAGATGTCTGCAGGAGAAACTGGGAGCTGGATTCTGATCTAATGGAGGACCTGCATCTGTTTCTCTGTTGGATGTAGCAGGTATTACAAGAAAACCCCGATAAAGTAGGTCTGCATTGAAGCAATGCATCTAAAGGCATGCTTAATGCTTCAAATTCACCACCTTTGTGAACTCAAATCTCACAGCTTCTCTGTGTAGGAATGTACATATGAGATGGGTTATGGGGAGTGGAAGCAAGTGGGTTTATCCAGCGTAGCCACTGCTTTGCTCCCCTCACTGCCTGCAGCAGGCCAGACCTTGGCTGTCTGTGAGCTAGCTTGGCTGGAAACTGGGGTTGTAAAACTGTAGTGTGTGACCCGATGATCCCCATGGTGTCTCCTGGTGTTTCTGTTTTACAGTCTTTTCACACCTCTCCAGCATTCCCAGTGCTTGCATTACGGGAATGAAGCACCAGACTCCAGGACAAGACAGGTGAAATGGTTGTAAAGTAACTAGCAACTGAACACTTTTGCTCCTCTCCTCACCCATTTTGAATTTCTGTGGGATTGTTAGCATGACAGGGTTATAGTTATATTTGAAGGAACCCAAGATGTGAATCACTGTATATAGGCTGGTGTTTGCTTTTTAACACCTGAATATCAATATAGTGCTGGTATATATCTGTGAATCTTTTCAACTGACCACAGCAATGCAGAGAAAGGCAGATCTCATGTCTACATTATACTTGCTTTGTGGCATCGGGTTCCAACTTCTAGAATTTAGAGCCACTTTTAATCAGATGCTCATTTCTTTATGCTTTCTCCCCGTTTTGTAAATAATTGACATGAGAAGGGAAAATCCTAAAGGGGGTGACAGTAGAAAATGAACAGAGAAAAACAGTAAGTGCAATGGGTGCCCCTTTCTCAACCTATTTCTGAGTTTAGTTTATTCAGGGCTTGTGAAGTAGCACATTGTTTTCCCACGCAGGGAGAAACTGTGACTGAAGATTATGTATGTTACTAGTAAGAGTCTGAATTTTTCAATTTCTTTAAGAGTTAGCCTTGCAAGAATGCCAGATGTGAATCTCATCCAAGTATTAAATATTTCTCCCTACTTAATGTAATTATTAGTGGTTTAAAAGAACTTGCAAACTGTGCCCAGCTGGGCTGAGCAGTTTTTTGTTCTGAGATATTTGCCTGTGTGGAACAACCTGCATTTGTGGTCTGTAAATGCTAGCACACACTTAACTGGCATGGAGAAAAAGAAATAGTGCCACTGGTTTCAGTAGTGCAGGAGGCACCCTCAAGAGATACTACTGATGAGAACTGTTCTTACTGTTTGCATGGATGTTTTGCAAAAGCTAAATAGAACCTTGAACTCCTGAAGAACAGCAGATGTGGAAAAACTGTTGTCTCTAATTGACACTGTGATGTCAGGTGAATGGAAACAGTGAGCTAAACAAGTTCTTTCTCTGGGTTAAGTTTCATTTCTGATCTCAGGAGTGATGTCATGTTCCCACCTTTCCTCTTAGGTAGCACCAACAGATCTGTCCTTTACTTGGTAACATGCTTCCACTAAATGCTTCAAGTTTTTTTATATATCTCTATCATATTTAAATGGCTAACAGGTTTGCAACAGACAATTTCTTAATATTCAGAAGGCAAACCTCATTTTCTTGGGAAAATAGAACAGCATGAACCTTATTTCTTTACAAAAACACACAAAACTTCCACAAATCTCTGACTATAGTAGATATCTATGTAGCGATCTACAGTTTGAATGATGGAGAGTGTAAGATGATTTTGTTGCATGGGAAATTTAAATTTTTCCTTTCTTTGTAAGCCCAATATAACGGGAATTTTCACAAGTGTGTGAATTTTTATAATCCTCCCTAATCTTGTAGCATGGGATTCCTCTCAACATTAGCTGCTAAAAGTTAAGTATCTCTCCCAAGGGAGTAATCTAGGAAGTAATTCCTCACCCTCCCCCAGCAGATACCATGCCAGGGATTCATCTCACCTGTTTTACTCACCTATCCTAGAATGGGATAAATGGCAACCTGGAGCCACTTATCTCTCTTGCTTGACTACAGAAGGAGCCTAGATGACTGGCTTGGAGGAGCCACCTGATTTCTAGGTGGCTGTGGAGCAGGGACACTACCTCTTTTGACCTTAGAGTATACGATGTAGTTTTTAAAGATATATTCTTCATATCTGAAAGGGTTGCTTATATATATGCACTCAGTTGTGCAAATAATAACACCTTTCTTATTAGTTGGTGGTTTTTGTATGGATTCGTGTGCATTTAGATGATCGGTGTTTAAGTGTGTTATTTTGTGTCCTAAATTTCTTTCAGAGAAATATCAAGGAAAAACTGAAATGTGTGTATGCAGATAAGTTACACAGGCACAACATCTCCCTTCCCACAGAGGAACAGGGAAGCTCTCATTGCAATGGGTGAAACTCACTAACCAGTTTGTTACCTGGGAAAGGCCAGTCTAAGCTAATCTCAAATGGAATAAATAAACCTAATTCTGAAAGTTCTGTAAATGTCCACAATAGTCATATTCTTTTAGCTGTGGAGGAGGATGTTTGAGTTCACATGTATTCATGGAGCAGCACATCAGTAGAGTCCATTCAGTTCAGTTCTTTGATAAGTCTAGATCTGTGGAAATGGGCTAGCTGGTTTGGCTTCCTGTACTCAGGCTTCCTCACATGTCATTTTCTTGTACTGCTGAGGAATATCAGTGCCTGGATCATTTCACTCACTTCTGTTGCACAGCTCTCATGTCCCAGCATGCCAGGAAACAGCGATGTAGAGCCTTCAGCACTTGGTTCCCTGCTGAGCCCAGAGGAGCCAGACAGGTACTGAATTTCTCTAACTTGGTGGCCACATGGTCTCCTTGAAGCGCAAAGCAGCAGCAGTGAGGAGTCAGGGCTGATGCCGTACTCAGTGGTTCCTAGACCCTTCCCATGACATGAGCACTGCGCAGGTGAGCTCTGGGTACACACAGGGGCTCTGGGTTGTTTGTCAATGATCTTTTTGGATTCTAGGCTGCCAGCATCTGGGAATGATAAGAACATCTCTATACCACACACCTGTACAACAGTACCGAGATGCATGTCACAAGAATTAAGGCATATAGCTGGTTATTCTTCAAAACCCATTGGATAGGTGTTCTGGGAATTCTGTTGTAGAGTTTATCCCTCTGTCACAGATGATTTTCAATGCTTGTCGTGAGGGCTGTTGCATGCAGAGGCTGCACAGCTCTGTCGTGCTGCTGGAGGAGCAGGAGTTGGGAGCTTCGGTGAGAACTGACAGCAGAGGCAGCGGAGAGAGCAAAGAGATGGGTAACTGGGCACACCTTTCCCGAAAGACAGTGGGGATTTAACATTTAGTGCAATTGGAAAGTAAACTACTCATTTGCTGATGTTTGTTTTGATTTTTTTGATATGGCAAAAAACAGTGGGAAAAATAATTAAAAATGAAGGAAAATCAAAGAGAAACAAGGAGAGCTCTGAATTAGCACAGTTTTGGTCTGCTTTCCTTGTCGTCTTGTAATGGCAAAAGCATCAAGAAACTGTCAAACTTCAATGGATGATGTTTTGGTTAACTTTCATCTAGCAGTGATGACAGAAATGGAAATGGCACATGAGAGCATGCTAGCTGTGGATGGTTGTAAGACAGAAGTTGATTTAGTGGAGTTGAATGGATTGTTTCACCCATAGTGTTTTATATTGTGACACTCACCTAGAAGATCTCTCAGTTCTCTGGGCTGGACTCTGACTTTCCTCTGCTTTTTGCTGTGCTATCATGCCGGGAAAGTACTTCTTCATTTCAGAAAAACAGTGACAAGCTGGTAAAATCTTGGTTTGGGAGATTGCAACCTGCTTTGTTATTTTCTATTTTACAATCTCAATGTGAAGGTGAGAATCTTATTTTGTGTCACATTTCAATAAAACTCTGTACTTGCTAAGGGAAGAAGTAAGGCACAATCTATGTGTGACTGAAAAAGGCTTGGGTAATTTATTGACGTTTTTTGGATAGCAGATATAAAATATATTACAGTTGACATAAGGATCTCAAAACTGCATATATTTTGTGCAATATTTTTGGCTGAAGTAGAATATATTTTTGCTCTTTTTTAATTCTTGCAGACTTTGACCTAATTTTGAGAACAATGTGCTTTTCACTCTGTTCTACTCGAAAATCTGTGATTTAAAAAAAATAATGTCCTTGTTGCAAAAAGCTGAGAACTCACATGTATTTTCTCAGTGAGCCCATTTGCCTGACATCAGCCATTGTGTTATGCATTCTCCCCCAAAAGAAAAGTTGAAAAGGAGTGAGAGAGAGACAAAGAGGAAAAGGATCACAGTATCTCAATTTTATTTTCTTTCCTGAAGAGTATTCTCTTTGGACAGACAGTAATTGTAGTTTCTAATGACACAAACTTGAAGGGAAACAGAAGAAGACTACAAACAGGTTTATGGGCCTATCAGCAGGAATATGTGGCTACAAATTGCAGAGTAAATGAAACAGCCCGTTGTTTCCTAAGACTGAGTTTGTGAGTGTTATGCCAAAGTATTTGAGGAGGAGCTAGAGCACCAGGCGGTGTAAAGGATACCTGCTGGGCCCTAATTGGTGCCCACTGTTGTTAATGGCTTCCTGTGGCTGAATGTTTACTTGTCATTTGTTTTGTGCTTTGTTTCCCAGCTACTGGATGGAAAAAAAATACTGACCAAAACTTTATTTTGCTTTTAAGTGGACATCCTTGGACATCAACTGCCATGCTGGAAATTGTCTCGTACTTGAGACTATTCCTTAGTCCTCTTAGGCTCCTAAAGTTACATTTTCTTTAAATATTGTTTTTGAATTTGAAAAATCAACTGATTTTTTTCAAGATGTATTTATTATATATAATATATAATGCATTATATATTATATGCAACATATATTTATTATCTAAGAAAATTATACAATAACCATGTCTGGAACTTTTGTCTACTGCAAGGCTTTTCATGGTTGAACATCTGAAAAACACTACAGATAATACTGGTCTATTTATAAGCATCTGTTTTCCTAAAATGCCCATTCCTCTTATAAATCTCAATTTTTTGTGGGGTGTCTCTTGAAGACGAAAAACGAAACTTTGCATGCTCAGAACTTCCATACAGAAGAGTCCCCTTTCTGTGTGTGAGGCAGCTGGTTTAGTGGTGTTTTTTTTCTTCTAATCCAAAAGGACTTAAAGAAAACTACCCACGTCAGTGCCTCAAACCCTTTGCTTATGCTGTTCTTGGTTTCTTTTTTAAGAAGGCCTGTTAGTATCAGCTATGGTGTGAACACCTCCCTGCTGGGAAAAAGGAGTGAAACCGCTGTTTTTAACTAGGACAGTGAATAGTTTGTGGTGAATAACCACATATACACATTACTGATGAAGAAGGAGTTAGAATAGTAAAAACGCCCTAATCCTATAATCTTAAATCATCTGCTTCTCCTTGACTGGGTTGTGGTGCTGGGGGTTTTTTTTGTGTGGTGTCAAGGGAAATTTAGTTTCAGTAATCCAAGAGAACAACACAGACTTCAGAGAAAGAATACCTCTATCTCAATTTAGCAACGAATTATTACTCTAAGAATGTTTAGGTATTTGTCCTCTGTTCACAGGAGTGTACATTTGAATATACATAAACATAATATGGTTGCAAAGAACTGAATCAGTTTGTGACAAGGCTGTGTTTGAGAGCCAGTTCTCTAGAAGGTTTCAGACAGTGTTTGAGATGCCCTCAGAGGCAGACCAGACAATGTGGAAGAAGCTTTCATTGAAGTGCAGAGCAATTTGTCTGGGAACATAAATCTAATTCCTTGATTACCACTGACTCTCGTTTCAGCTCTGTTTCACATATATATCTCTTCCATATGCATTTGGCTCATACACCTTGCAGGTGCACTGTCCACAGAGTATTATCTCTGCTGTTTTGTGTTACCAAGCTAGGTAACACTGTCTCTGGAACCCTCCTTTATCAGGCATGGAGTTTGGAAGCTACTCAGATCTGAAGGAAACTTTACACAGTTACAGTGTAGAAGACCAGAATTTAGGTATGGAGTTCCAAACATTTAATCTGTGCTGACCGAGGTACTGGAGAGAAGGGGAAGAAAAATGGGTTCAAAATGTCCTTAACATGTAGCCAGGTAGATTTCCCACTTTGCAGACTGATCTCAAGAAAGGCTGATCTAACTAATGTGGGAGCCCTTTTCTGTAATTCCTGAAGGATCTTAAACAGCAAGAAAAAAAGTGCTGCTTTCCTCTGAGTGAAAAGATAGTGATCAGAAAACAGCAGAGGGAAGAATAAACACATTTGTCCCATCCTTCAGGGGAAGCTTAGTATATTTTAGGATATTCTCATTCCTAATTATATCTCTAGAACATCTTCTAACATTCCACAAGGTATTTGCTGTCTGATTTGTTCTTGGCTTTGACTGTTAAATAATCTAATACTTTTATATCATCTTTCTCAGACTGGAAGACTAAAGAATAAACTACAGAACCAACAGGACTGTGAAGACTTTTGGCTGCTGTTTCCATTAGGCTGTTATAATTAACAGCTTAAAAGAAAACCTGAGGATATAAAATCAAAAAGTTGAGTTTCTTACACGCTTGGTCATAGCTGAATATTTAAGCAGTTTAGTTGGGGGGTGGGGAGAGGGGAAGGAAGCCCCAAACCAAATCTGATTGCAAGAAGGCAGCAAGAAAAGCCAGATCTTTAAGTGTTGTAGGAGTGTGTAACTCATTAGCATCAATGGATCACTGCTCATTTGTGCCACCTGAGAATCAAGCCCAGTAATACGGGGTTGTCCTTTTGTCTTAGTTTAGGGCAAATCTGGGAGGAGACCTCCCCAGGGGGTTCCCCCAGAAAGCAGATCCAAGCCACCCCTCCCCCCAGCTGGTTCGGGAAACAGAGTTCCTTGGAGAAAAGTGGAAAAAACTATCTATTCAACAAACAAAACACCCCCTAGCACAAAGAACGAACAACACTACACAACAAAACCTCTCGCCGTTCTGAAGAGATGGCAAACCCAGAAAAAGTCTTTTCCGTGGGTGTGTCTTTGGTTTTTCTCTCAGTCTCTCTCTCTCTCCGAGGCTCAGGCCCGGCGTCCCGGCTGCAGTGCCGCTTGGGGGGAGCCCCCCCCCTCTCCGGGTGATGGTCCTGGTGTCCCCGGATCGAACAATAGCAGAACAGTCCAAAAAAAAACCTTCGGTCTCAGCTAATTAAAAAAAAAATGAGCCAAAAAACAAAGAGGGGAAAAACTAAAGGAGAGCTCTCTGCTGTCTGTGCAGACAACTCTGAGTCCAGGAATGCTGAAGGTGTTATCTCTATGTTTTGAAAACAACTGCCTCAGATGTTCCACCGCTTGCTTCTCTTTCTACCCCCTTTGCTCTCAGATCCTGTCTTAAAGGTGCAAAACTTATTTCTGGGCTCAACAGATGAAATGGGGATAAAAGCATCATACAGTCAGCCTAGGACACCTTTTAACGTAATTCTTCTCTCACAGTTTTTTTCTACTTGTTAAACCAAAAGCGTCCTAGTCTCTAGAAAAAGGAAAACTGAGCTACATTTCAAATAGACATATGAAATGCTAAAATCCAAAGTAATCTTTCAATTACTTAAATAAAAAAGACACCTCTATGCCAGAATATGTAGACAGTTTGATTAATTTGCCCAACGTGTGAACAAGTGGTTTTCATGACTGACTGTACTATGGCATCATTATTCAAGGACATTATTCTTTGAGTTAGGATGAGAAATACATTGACTTTTGGTTTTGATAATTTGTGTGTCACTTGCTCATTTTGATCCTCTTAAAAGTCATTGAAATAAGGAGATCTTGTTCTTGGCCTTTGCTATCTTGCTCCTCTCTTAACCTTTCCCTATATTTTCACACCCATATGTTGGTTTGTACCCTAATTTTTACAACAATCCTGCAAATATAGACTTCGTTTACTGCAGCTCTTCCATTACTCTGAATTTGCCTGTTGAATCAAGGCTGCCAGATAGATGAAAGAAGGATAAGGAGTATTAGTTTACTAAAACTGTTCCCTTGATTTCTATAGAGGTTTCTCAATCACCCTCAGTAGATCTGGAGCATAGATTACTCTGCCTATAGTATAAAATGTCTTACACAAATATATGAGTACTGTGATGCTAAGAAGTTTTTTAAAAATAGAGATAAATGCTACTCTTGAAACTGAGTACCCAAGCATTGGAACAACTGTTGAAATTGAACCATTTTTATTTCTTTCACAAGTTACCGGGAAAATTCTGATTATGGTTTTTCTTTGACTCTACAGAGATGTGTTCCAAAAGTTTGCCTTCTGGTGCCTTTGAAAGAACCATTATGGAGCAGTTGGCCTAGGTTTCTCTAAGCAGAGGATGTGAACAACTGAAAAAGGCAAGCAACTTATGTTATAGTTAAACAAAACATTTGTGCTTTCAAACAGTGCTACTCAGACTGGTTTTGTGCCATCCAAAGTCACTCCTCCCTAAGCTGTGCTTTGTACAGGGCAACAGTGGAGGCAGCTGCCATGATCTGCTGTGGCAGGAGACCTGCTGCCTCATTCCATGTGGTTGAAATGCTTATACAAAGGCAAAATAATTATTTTACTGATAGATGTTCCCTGGAAATAAAATGTTCTTCCAGCAGAACAGCGTTTTTCTTGTCAAGCTGTGGCTTCACTGTGGTTTTGCTGGAGTAGTTGTGCCCCATGGTGATGGAATTGCTCCTTGCCTTCCCTGCAATACTCTTCACCACATGGCTGCCTGGCAAGGTTTAAATTTGGACTTAGGTTTAGGAACGTGCTCATCCAGTGTCTCAGTTCTTTGTAAATTCTCATTTGTGAAGAATGGGGTTTAACATCCTTGTGTTTTTCTTGGAGGGCTTGGGATGATCTTTTCATTTTACTGTGAATTTGAGAGGAAACTCGTGTACACCTGCGTACCATGGGAATAACATAGGGTGGAAAGGGACCATAGAAAGTTAGAGGAAAGAAATATTAATTATTCAGACAGTGTCTCTAGGCTAGGGAAATTCTGTATCAGATTCAGGGACGTGCTGCTTCTGCTTCGTTGGTGTTTGCCCCAATCTTCTTGGTAGAAAACATTCCCTTCCAGCTCACTGTGTCCCTGTGCAAACGTGCTGTAAACTGAAAATGCAAAAAGGGCAGGTTTAAAGGATGATGATGAAGAATGCTTGAAAAGACTCAGTAGCACACCCAGTTTTAATTACATTAACTGAAGGGATTCATTCTGACATCAGAAAACAGTTTTGGTAAAAAACCCATTTTTCATATTAGTTGGCAATGAAAAAAAGCTTGGCTGTAATAGCAGCAGGATATGAGGGAAACCAAAATATCTCCCATTTTTGCTTTAGGCCCCTTCTCACCTCCTCCCCTGAAAGCCACTTGTTTCCCCTCTTTGTGTACAGTTCCCCAGCTGTGCCCTGCCAGATGAGCCGGGGTGGGCCACGTTCCTCACACCTCCCTGCGATGCACACATCACTCTCCCGGTCTGCCAGACTTAGCAGTATTTCTTGGGCCAGGCTGTCAGGTTGCTGAGGATAAGTGAGGGTTTAATTTGCAGTTTGCATTCTTTTCCTAAGTAGTACATGCTCTGGAGAGAAGTCAAAAGCAGTTGTATGATTATGAACTCAGTGGTTCCATCCATCTATCTTTTCATAAAGTCAGTTCAGTTCCAGAAGGTATTTCACATGTTAGGCCTACTAAGCTCATTTATATTGCAAGGGACAAAAATAACACACTTTTTCTACAGCACTGAAAAATGTGGTGACCCTTGCTCTCTTCTTATCTTCAGTCCAGATATTTTTATTGTGCATAGGTATACCTGTGGTAATTTAATCTTTGAATTTACGTGTTCTGGGCATTTAAGTTGTTGTATAAATTTCCATGTTTGCTATATCAATTAAGAACATAGTTCCATACCATAATTTTTTTATTTAATGTCTTTTACAAATTTAGAGCACATTTACCAAATGATAACCCAGACAATGAAACAGTTTGAAAGAAAAGAGAAGTAGTATGCTTTTTTTTTTTTTTTTTTTGGGGAGCAGGTGGGGGAATTACAGAACAGGAAACAAGGACTTTATCCTGTATATTTGACAATGTGGCTTAAAGTTTTATTTGTAAACACAAAAAGTGTATTATATGACCCCTAACCTTTGAACAGCTTGGAAAAACTTAGCCTTAGTAAATTCTGGCAATATGACTACAAGTTGTATAAATGATGAGTTGCCTATCTGGTCTTCTAAGACCATTTCACATTAAAGGAAGATGAGATTTTGAAATTATTTCTTTTCTTTTATTTTCCCACTTCTTTTCCCCATAATTCTAGTGTTCTAGTGATGGAACAGGAATAAGAAGTGAATTTTTCTTTCAAAGAAGATTATTTGGCTTGGGAAAAAAAAAAAAAAAGAAGAAGAAAAAGGCTAGGGAATGTGTTGAGATGAAACTTTAATCATCTTTCAGATTAATTTTATTGTATCTTTTTTGGTTTCCTTAACATGAGGCATGTGTTCTTAAGTGATACTCCATTTGATGTTGTGACATGATACAGCTTTTTTCCTCTTCTCAGAAGGGCTTACGCCAAACACTCAAGTAACTAACTGATCATCAGAACCACTTTTTCCCCGTCTCCAGACTTGTAGTGTATTCATCACACAGACAATGTAACAACATCAGCAATTTTAATAGTGTTTGTGTAAAGGACTTCTCCCCATCGCTCACCCATAACATGTGGGTCGCTCTGTGTTTTGGCTGAAGAGAGAAGGTACAAGTTTTGGCCCCATGCCACAGTGGTGGCAGAGCTGCAGTGCTGCCACACTTGTCTCATGTCCTCACCTCCAGTGGTGAAGAATGGACTTGCCAATGCCCAGTTGTTCCTTGGAGAGCTTCAGCTGGGTCCCTCGCAGCTGGTTGCTGCACATTGTCATTGTCAAGGTTGCACATTCTTCCTGCGGCAAGGATGCAGGTGACAAGCTAGATTTGAGTTAAAGGATTTAAGCCATAAGGCTGAGACTTTTAAGGTGGCTTCTAATGTGAGAGGAAGAGATGACTGATTTGATACAATAAATGCTTTTCTTTTGATCAAAAGAGGGCTTCAGCTTAAGACCAGTCTCTCTCCTTCAGTTAGACTAGAGGGAAATGTGGAACTCTACAATACACAATGTGGAGCTCTTGCCTTTGGCCTGCAGTATAGTGGATGATACCAAACGGTATCTTTTGGCTGTAGGCTGGAAAAGGACTTGGATAAGCAAATTTCACTCGGCTTTCTCCCTTTGCACGTGACAGCTACATTCTCCAAGCTGGAGCCAGGAGTAGCTTGCAGTGAACCTCTCTGATGAGAGGACATCCCACACAGAGGAGGGGAGCTCGGGCCTACTTCATGCTTTTGTATAGGGTGACAGGAAGGCTTGGCACCCATGTTTCACTAAAACAGATTTACTCCATTGCCTTTAAAAGCATGTTCATTTCCACATTTACTGTCACGGTAAATGTTGTCTCTATAAATTTCAACCATTCTTAAAATTACTTTTCAATAGAATTCAGCCACCAGCTGATATCTTCAGGAAGATTTAGATTAAATATTGCACAGTGTGCAGAGCTGGCAAGGAGAGCATGAAGGAAAGTTGAAACCACCCCATTAACAGAGAAGAAGTGAAAACACGCAAGTATAATTGTTCTCATTCTTTATCTAAGATAAAACCCCAATGTGAACTACTGCCTAGTCTGGATTAGCTGCCAGGAAGCCAAGTCATGCACCCAGAGAAAGTCCTGGGTGATTTCCCTCTGTGACAGCACCCTGGGCTCCCACCAGTGTAAGTGACAGCAGAAAACACGTCCCAAGTGCCGTGATAAAGCAGCCTCTCTTAGCTTCTGGAGAGACCTTTACTTGTAGCCACTTTTGGGTGACTCTCTGTAATTGTTCCCAAAGGAAGGGAGGGTTGGCTGGGGTGTCACCAAACAGTGAGGGGGCCTGGATGGCCTTTCATCCTGCCCTAGGCCAAGGGTGGCCACACAGACCCTGTTTGCCTGGCCCAAGGCAAATATGCCTTGGCTCAGTGCTTGTTTCTGTGTGCTTGGCTGAGGCTGAAGTGATTGTTCACAAACAGGTGAGAGAAAAGTAAAGCCGAGAAATGAAGGGGCAGCCTTTAATGCATGAAAAGGGGAAAAGGCCACTTGAAAATTACTTGAAAACCCCTGAGCTTTACAGGCTATAATACTGGATGACAAGATGAGCAAATAAAGTGCAGCCAAGGTATTTTTAGAACAGTTATACTCTATGGAAAATAGAAAACTCAGGCCATGAGTTTAGATGGGATGGTTGCAATAAGTTGGCTCCTTTTGGCATGTCCAGCCTGGAGCAGCTTGGCTGTGGTCCCAGGAGTGGAGTGGGGAAGGAAAATCAAGAGGGGAGCACTGCATATATGCAGCTTGGCTTCTGGATGCTGGCTTTCCTTCCTCCTGGTATTTAGCATTTTCAGAATATATTTCTAGTCACCCAAGGAACTGCAAATACTTATGATACTGAGCCACTCTATAGTGATAACCTATGCAGTGCAAGTATATAGTCAGCCACCTGGGTGCAACACTATGGAGAACCAGGCCCAGAAAGATTTTGTTTTTCTCTATGAAATGCAAATGGCATTCAATCAAAGGCCTCCTCACAAACTGGCACTAATTTAAATGTATCTCTGTATTTTAACTGATACAAGCAATCGATGTGGGTTTTACATAGACATTGCCTAAAGCATTTCCTGGTTTTTTATTGTTGCCCATCAGGGTTACAGAGATATATTCAACTCCTGTATTAATATTTGCTTGCACTCTTAGGTGCTTATGCTCACAGTGCAAATTTCCATAAATGTTAGTGCTGTTGCATTTTCCTTTAATTCCCTGCTCCCATCATACAAAGACAGGCAAATCTTCTTGCAGTTTTTATTTGATTCAGCTGTCCTTTACAGCTTTGGTTAAATGAGGATGATCAGCCTCATTAAGTTAAAAAAAAAATTCTTTAAAATAATTTTTCTCTCTTGTTCTTGTTCTCTGGCTCTAATTCACAGAAATGCCAAGTTCTTGTTATTCTGAGAAAAGAGAATTTTTATGGGATTGCTGCAGGGAGCAACCCTAGACTAGAGGAGGACCAGATCCAGAGTTCACATTTCAATATTTCTCTTGAGTGTTAAAATAAAAGACAAAATAGAATAGAATAGTTCAGTTGGAAAGAACTTACAGTGATCACCTGTCTATTAGTATAAACAAACAAAAAAATCCATATACAAAATATTTTAGAAAAAAGCTGTAATTATTGCAAATTTGTCCCAAATAACTATTAAAACAATTACAAGGTAGGTAAGGAGATATTTTCTTTTTTCCTGGACAATGCTACTAAGTCTAATAAAGTCTGGAATTGAATGGCATTTGGCTGAATAGCAAGAAAACAGATCACTTTTTTAGATGTTACTTATACTTGGAACACTGTTTATGTCTAAACAGAATTGTGTGTATTTAACTGCTGAAAGTTGGAGTTTTAACAAAATCCATCTCAGGCATAGAAATGCAGTCTGTAATCTTGGTTTAGGTAAAGACACCAACATTCCTGGAGACTGAAACGTGCCAGCCGTTCCTGTTGTGGAGAACAGAGGCTGTGGTGCTCGGGGAAGGGCTGCTGCTCAGCAGCTTGTGCTGGCCTGAAGGTGAGAGAGATTCCCGGCATGGGTACCAGCTGCTTCGTGCTGCTTAGCTTCTGTGCTAGAAAGCTTCCCTCGGCATGTCTGATTTACTGGGGTTGGCAGAGCATCAGCAGCCCCCAAGAAATAGTTTGTGGGTCTGGAACGTGAAGAAATCGGTGAGAATGCTGAGAGCAAACAGGTGTGCCTTGGCTTTCTGAAATGGCAGAGTATCCTTCATCAGTGACATTCATTTCACTTCTTCCTTCATTTCATGCCTCTCGAAAAATAAATCTGAAACATAAAGATGACAGTTGAAATACAATGACTGTTGCCCCTTCCATTGTAATTATTTTAACTGTAAGTAAGCTGAAGGAACAAAAAATGTGAGTAAATTGTGTAAATCTGTAAATTAATAATTTCTTCACTCTCACTCTTATTCTAAGGAAATGAGGTGTGTTTGTAGTTCTGCTGTCTGGCCCTCTTTCTGCCCTTAGTTCTGGGCACACTGTACAGTTTTGTATCAAGGTTCCAAAAAAAGTGTGTGACAATAGGCATCTGGGAACAGGAGTGGGAGTCAGGCACAAATCTGAAGAGGAGATTTTCAATACAAGGCCAAGCTGCTTTTTAAAATATCACTTTGAGGGTATGTTCGTCACTGGCACTGCAAGAAGCCAGAAAGTGAGAGCTTCTACCCAGCTTTGGCATAGAACTTAGGGATAATAGGGGAGGAATTGAAAATTCAACAGTACAGGAAGGGGAGTCACGGAGGAGAGAGATCAACAGTTTTTGTTACTGCTGCTGCATTTCATTTTTAATGTAATTTAAGTTTCTGTGAAGTGATTACCTTGCTATATCTAGGTGCAACAGGTCCTGGGAGTGTAATGTATTGGTGTCATTCAATTCATCACTGGTCCAAAAAGACAGAAGCAGTGAAGAACTGAAGAAGAAAATATTTGTAGTAGATCATGATGGCCAAGATATGGCCAAGCATGTTGCCTGGATTTATTTCTTTTATTGTGGAGGAGAATATAAAAGGCAGGAAATATTCCAGCATTGGTAGGTAGAAAAAGTAGGTGTTAAAAGTAGGTATTGAAAATTGAAGTTTTAGAAATGGGAAGAATTTTGCTGCTAACAGCAATGGAGAAGAGGAAATAACACAAAAGGAAATAACATCAAAGGAAAAAGACAAGCTTCTCAGTAATATCTGCAACGTTTAGTTTTAAACAAATAGTCATCCTTCCAGGGCAGCAGATAGAAGTGTTATTAAATGTGTAGTGCTAAACTGAGGGAGATCACTTTGGTATTGAGATGTAGATTTGTGAGCCATTTACCTAAAGGTAATAGTTATATCTGTGTGAAGAGGAGAGGCTCCCTGAGGATAAGATACAGAAAATGACGCCTAGGATAGAGCTTTGAAGAGCTTTCACAGACAGGTCAAGAGATAGGGGAGAATGAGGAGCCATCCCAGGGTGATGGGAAATCCATATTATGTGCTGGGCTGCAATGGAACATAGAGAGTGATTTGTTAGGACTGGGGGGCATTACAAGTGCCCACAGTCTGCTCCTTGCAGCCTAGATGAAACTTATGGCTGTTTGAGCTTGCATGTTAAAATAAATGGGACATCTCTTCCTTACAGAATAGACATAAATCCAAAAGTAGGGGCCAAAGCCAAGGTAAGTTTTAAAGGAGAAAAATGGTGACAAGGAAGGGTCAGAGTGAGGAAGGAGAAATTTAGTGCAGACTGTCACAGAGCTGAGAAGGGGAGAAAACCGAGTGAGGTGCATGTAGTGTTCAGCACAGCAGAGGAAGAGGAAAAAGGAAGGGGCCAGGATGGGTCAGGGAAGAGGTTCTGCTTGTGAATAGGAACATTAGGCTTCAGAGGGATGAGGCAGAAGTTTAAATACCAAGGAGGGCCTGGGACCTGGCGTTTTGTGGGTGTCTGGTCTCTACTACAGTCTTGAATGTTAGTATGTGAAGACTATGACTCCTCTCTCTTCCCTCCCACATTAGTTTCTAATAACAACAAAATAAATCCCCAAACTGGTCCACTTCATGCTTCAGCCATCCTTTTTTCCCAGAGCAGTACCACTTCATATGTGCCCAGTGCCTCTTATCCCGAAAGAGACCCTGGCCTTTCTGCATCCCAGGCGTGACTGAAATGCACCTGCCTTAGGAGAAGTGGGTCTGTGGGTAGTGGGGCCTGGCCCCCAGTGCAGGGACAGGAGGAGAGGTTGTGCCTCTTGGTGTGGAATTTTGACGAACGGCATTTTCTGAGGACCCAGACGAAAATTCTTTCACTTTTTGGTAAATAAGTTTCAGAAAAGCAGCCGCTGATAGGCAAGAAATTGTCATCAGTCATATAAGCAAATTTCCTTCTCCTTCCAGTCCACCTTCCATAGGCATGCATAACTCCCAAATCAGAACCTCCTAAACATCAGCTGCTCCTGCTTTAAGTCTAGACACAGCAGCTGAGACTAATGGGAAATTCTGCTTTCTAAAGTTATATGTGTTAACATGCATTTCATTCTAAAGTTACTATTAACTTTAGCAGCAAATAGAGTTGGATATGGAGCGGAAGATGCCAGAGAATCTAGGTAAAAATCAGGTACTGTGTATAATTTCTAGGAAAGAGAAGCAGGTGTGTAGGATAAATCTCTAAAAATAGAATTTGGAGTTTAAGAATGAAAAAATCATTGTTTGCTTAGAATATTTAAGGCAGTTCATCCTAAAACAAAATGGTATTTCATCAGAGACTTATTTGTCTTTTCCCTGTAGCAGAGACAAGGCATGGATTTGAAATTAATTTTTATCCTTCACTAGGAGCTTAATGTGTTCTTAGTGAAGGTACTTGAGAGGGACCCCACTGTAGTGGTTTTCTGGTTATTATGCAGGTGGGTTATGGATGGGAAACAATCAATGTGGAAACTGGTGCAAAGCAGAAGGCGTATTGTGAATAGACAGATGGCTCTTCTGACAGGGGCTTTTCCTTTCACATACTTGGCAGTGCTAAGGAATAGGCTTCTTTACACGAAGTGGATACAGGTAAATAAGGAATAGCTGTTCTGTAAGACTGTCCCTTAGGAAGTTATTTCAAATGAAACATTTCCAGTTGTCTCTGGAGTGAAACTAGATAATCAGGAAAACATCTAGCGTTCTTAAGCACAAATTCTCTCATGAGTGGAGTAGTCTCAGATATGATATTGGTGGTCTCTTGACATCCCAGCCAGGGTGATTGATGTGTAGAATGATCTGTGCCAGTTCATTTTTAGCAGCATAGATAAGGAAGGCTGGAAGCACCACAGCTCTTTGTGCTTTTCAGCGAACTCACAGTGAACCACAGTATCACTTCTCTCTCTGAAAATCCAGAGTTGTTCAGCAATGTAGTTTACAAATAATAATGGCTGAGTTTGCATGCCAGTGTGATCAGGGAGTTTAATATTTAATCTCACAGCCGTCTGTGGTGTGCCCTTGAAGCTGTGTCACTGAGACAGATACCTGCCTGTGGGAATTGGAAGCACTCTCCAGGAACTGTGATGCCTTGTGCTGACAGGTCCTTGGTGAGTGTGAACTCTCACTGTTCTTTTCATCAAGGTTGCTGCTGGGGAAGAAGGTCCTGCATCAGCTGTGCCAGAGAAAAATATCCTAATTTATTTTAAAATGTGTTTAGAATGTAACATGTGAACAGGGGTGTTTCAATGTTTGTGTATATATTGGTCAATATGAAGTCTCCTCTAAGTCCAGTGTATAAAATGTGTCATTTGTGTTATATGTAGTTCCACAGAGCTTATTAGTGTTATTGTAGTGTACAGCAAGTTAAACATAGTGCAAGATATAGTTTGCTCTGTAAGAGGGTTGCAGGTGTGTTTGGCTGAGGCTAGACATGGCAGACCTGTTTTCTGTCACCTTGCTCTTGTGTTGTCATTTATATCAGCGCAAATAGGTGTAAACTGTGGCTAATTCAGGAAGGTGGCAATAACTGCCCAAAGTGCAGAGACTCAGACTTTGTAACTGTTAGACTGGGTATTACACTGTGAAATATAGTTCCTGTTAATTCTATTCCAGAGCACATTTCAAAAAATACCTCCATTTGGGGGAAAGGGGTGGTGGTGTGTGTTTCACTGTTTGGGTGTTTTGTGTTTGGTGTGTTTTCTCTCTCTCTCTCCTTTTTTTTTTTTTTTTTAACAGAAGAACATACAGAGCTGCTTTATCAAAACTTTTTTGAACATTTCAAAAATAGAGCTGAAGTCATATGGAAAAAGGACATTTACATGAACAGTTATTAAAAGTTGTTAAGGTCTTTTTAATTCCTTCTTGAAAGCATCCTCAGTTTTGTCTGACATGGACCTAAGACCCCCACATCCCATTGTGAAAATATCCCTAATGATGTGCTAGTTCTCAAGGATGTATCAGAGTGCTGCAGCTAACACCCGATAACACTGCTCACTCCAGTGCTGGCACACTTTGCCTGATGGGTGCAAAATCTCTCCTGAAACAGATCTGAGGCAAGAAGTCAGCATCCGCATTGACTTGCAGGACCATGCAGCAAGCAGCAAAAAAATCAATTCTCACTGAGTCAGGAGGCTAGTTTGAATGCCTGATCCTTTCCCTCTTTGGATCTCTTCTTTTCCCCCTTGTTTTCTTCATGCAAATGTTACTTTTCTTACAACCACTTATCAATTTTCTTCTTTTTTTTAGACCATAATAGTTATGCATTGTGGCAAAGTTTTTCCTTTTTTTTCTTCTTTTTTTTTTTCTTCACCCCAGTACTGAAATTAAAGCAGAACTCCTATGTTTAATACATTAACAAAGACTAGGGGAGTTATGATGAATATCTGTGCTCTGAGACTTACCCTTCCTTCAATTTTATCAAAACTAATGTTCATCTGACAGAGAACTACGGGATGCACGCACTTGTGGAGGTTGCTGGAAATAACTCCCTTTCCTTGCTTTAACTTGTTTGCAGGCTGTGCAGGGTTTCTGCAGGAGGAGAGCTACAAGGACTTTGTTGTTTACGAAGTACAACATACAGCTAACCTCTGGCACCAGGTCCAGGAGGCTGCTCTGCTGCCTTCTCTCTTTGCTCAGCTGGCCTCCTGCCTAATCTGCCTGCTGTAACTGGGATGTTTGCAGTTACTTTCCCTCTCAGTAGCAGTTTGTGTTGAATTGTGTGGTCAGAAAGACAGAGGCAAGATTGTTTGTAGGCTTCTTTAATTAGACCAGCTGCAAAAAGGAGATGGTCTCTGAGGTACACAAACTCTTCTCCAGGCTAAGACTAATAATCTTGTAGTTTGAAGAATGCTAACTAAGCTTCAAAGGGTGTTTTCTCCCTGACATCTCTTCATATAATCCTGTATTTATTCATTACATTTTAAGGCCAGGATTACTGACTATTGACCCTGTCTCCTGTTCAAGGGTCCATTATATTTCACCCAGTTGTCACACAGGGCAGTGACTGACATTTGGCCAAAGCAGATGGTCCTGAGAGGTGTTCAGTTTTGATAATGACCATGGCTGTTACTATTTGTAAGTGCTCTTGGTTAAGTACTCAAGTGAAGCAGGATGCCTCTGTTCAAGTGTTAAACCTACTGCTGTAAGCACTTAAAAGCATTGAAAAGAGTAGTTGCAAGGGATCTCTGGAGGTTTCTCATGCAACTTCTGCTGCAACTTCAAATCTAGATCATAGCGCTCAGGATCTTTTTTGGTTGAACTTGGCCTGTCTCAAAGTACTCATTCTGAATCTTCCTGTGCTGCCAAGCACAAAATCTCATGGGAAAATTTTAAATCCGATCCATTACAAAATCCAACTGTATCACATCCACACAATTGTTATTGCCAACGTAACCTGTCAAATAATGAAGAACTGCTGATGGCATTCACTGTTTTTATTCAGTAAATCATTGCCATAAACTATTTTATCTAAAAGAGTCTCAAAATTGACTGAGGCATTGACGTGAACTTTTGCGTGAAGTTTGCCATCAGTGGATCCAATCAAGCCTACCTCACGGCTGAGGTCTCTTTTGCTACCTCAGTTGTGAACATTTGCACCTCTGGCTCATGCCTGGAAATGAAAATGTGTAAATACCTTACACTTGCACTGCTTCCAGCAGAGCCAGGTCCAGGCAATTCTGAAATACCAGAGCCGTGCAGCTTGTGCGCTGTTCCTGGGAGTGGCATGTAGCAGCTGCTTGATTGCCAGTGGTTTCAGGCAGGTGGAGGAAAATATGGGAGCAAACAGTGAAGCAATGTAATTGCACTTCTGTAGGTCTCATGGAAGTATAATAACAGCTTGAAATAAAATCACTGTTGAAGGATTCATCAGAACTGCCTTTGTGCAAAACTTACTAGGGTCCTCTCCATCACCTCTTCTTCTATTGAAAGAGCGGTTAGGTGGCCTGAACAAAGCTTAAATCTCTGTTTCAGTGCTTGGTCTCAGGCAGATTTTGTGTCGTCATGTATAACTGTCTTTTATGACAGATCTCAGAAAGAACCACTGTAATTTTTCTAGCCAACAAGAAAAAGAGATAAAATTATTTCAATAGTTTTCAAGTTTTACTCTTGCTAATGATCAGCTTGCCACAGAAGCTCTAAATGATGGGTTGATGCTACAACTAAGCTGTCATAACAGCTATTGCTGCTAAGCCAGCTCCCCTCCCTTTCCTGTCCTTGGTCTCCTGCTAGTGCTTCTCTGACGCTAGAGTGAGCCATGTCAAAAAGCTCAAACAAACAGAAAAATATATATATGTCTTTTTTCTTTTTCTTTTTTGTGTCTTTATTCTTACTTGTGAACTGGCCAGGACTTCAGTTTCACAATAATTTTGGATTGATGTAAGTGTGATGTGCAAAATGAAGTTGTCAACTCCAGCTCTTCCTTGCTGGTGCTCCTGCTGGATTTCAGACCCCCTGTGCTGGGAGGCAGTTGGTTCTGATCTGGAGGAAAATCATCTCCCCATTCCACTCCCTAATTTTTCCTCAGGTTAGCTTAGAGATGCTTTCTTGATATGGTTGATTACATAGCTGCAAAAATACTAGGACAGGACCTCCTTTAGCTGGCAGTTTCCACTTGTTTTGGCTGAGACAGAACATGGAAGGGCTACTTCCGATGTGCCTTTGTAAAACTGGACCCATTTTGCTAACACTAAATCATTTACTCTCTACTCCCACTATTAGTGAAGAATGCAGCCTGATGGAAAGAATATACATAGGATGAAAAGAGAGTGAAGTATGAATAAAAACATAATGTGGTTCTCTTCATAAGTCTTTTTCTTTCAGAGAAATGGAGGTTGGCTTCAATAAGGAAAATACAATCTCTAAAACATTCCTGCATTTTATGTTAGTTACTTTTTTCCAGAGGAAGATTAATTTTAAGATGGCACATCAAGGGGCATTTAGAAAATGCATCCTTCTGACATTTTTTTTTTCTTCTGCCCACAGCACCCAGCCAGACTGCTGGGATCAGCATCCTTACAATGGCCACCTCGTTCTCATAAACACACAAAGCCTCAAAAAGAAACTGGGCAAATATTTCCTATAGTAAGTGTGAAAATCCCAGCACCTGCTGATTCTTTTCAGCTGAATTTTGCTCTATAGTTGCTAAGCTGAGGGTATGAAATTAAGGCTGTGTTTTTCAGCAGCTTTTTCCAGTGGCCTTACCAGAACTGCACTTGGTAGCCATTTCTATAGACTTCTTATTGTACTGCCATCATCACCAGAGAAAAGGGTTGTGGTGCAAAAAGACTGTAATAGCATGCACGTGGCTAAAGAAGAGTCCTGTGGCACAGCAGATAGTTCACCACAGTACCCTGCAACATCTCCCCAGCATGTCCAGTCTCCCTCAGCTTTTCAGTTTCTAATATGCTTTTTAAAAAACATTATTTTCTTGTGGGAGCACTGGCTCATGACCCTCCAGAGCTGCAAGGTCAGAGCTTCTTTCCTGAAAAGCTGATGGCAGAGCAGTTGTCATGAACTATGGTACACATGGTTGGGAACACATTTTGTGGAATCACAAACATAAGGAGAAAGGCCAGTTCATGTAATGAGGTAACCTGTGGGTGTAGCACAAAGGCTATCAAGATTTGTTGGGTTTAAAAAAAAGTTTTTCCTTTTTGCATTTTGCTGTTAAAATCTATCTGCTGACACAGTGAGGAGGTTATTACAGACTGCTGCAGGATGGATAGCTAAAGATTAGTCTGGTGGTCAAGGGAACCTGCAAAAGCAATTATTCATGAGCTTACCTTACTCTTCCCTCTGATAGCTGGGAAATAAGTTTCTAGTAAAAATATAGAGAGTGGTTACCTTCTCTACGTCTCTTTGCATATTTTCTTTCTCTATGTGAATAGCCTGACAGTTCTGTTACTGAGTTAGGTTTTTGAGCTTTGGTTGTTTTCGTAGGTCACAGACCATCTTTGTCAAATCCTGGGTTGGGCAGTTTGTGTTATAGTTCCATGCTGAAGGTACTCGCACAGTTTCCATGGCAGTTACTGGAAAATAGGAGAGACAGCATCTTACGCATAGCAAGTTCCCTCAGAATTCTGTTAACAGAACTGGATTTAGGAGCAGCATGAAATACATGAATATCATTCCCTGATGGCTTTAGAAAGGGTGCTCGATTCATTTGTTTGTCAGCAAAGCCATGCCATGCCAGCTCTGAGCAAGTTGCTACTCCAGGCATGGAGAAAACCACGCCGCATTTTTCATGGTTGCAGACAATAAGGTCCATTCTGGTTCCCAGTGGTCTTTCTTGAAGAGATGTTCAGCTATCTCAGAACTTCAAAAGCAACTGTGTGGCACAACCAACTGCTGAAGCAGTCGCAGAAGCATCATGCACCTGGATCCAGCTCATTTACGGCTGGCACTGCTTGACTTCAGGTTTGTGACTGCTCCCAGTCCTGCTTTGAGTTTCTAGGAATTGCTGCATCAAAAATAGTTGTTCATGGAAATAAAAGTATCAGGAAAAAAAAATGTGAGCAGGTCAAGAGCTTGAAATTCATCTACCGCTGCTTACCAGAGGGGGCACATCCATCATATAGGTTGTGCTGGTTTTAGCTAGGGGAGAGTTAACTTTCTTCACAGTGGCTGGTATGGGACTGTGTTTTAGATCTGTGCTGAACACAAGGTTGATAATATCAAGATGTTTCTGTTATTGCTGAGCAGGGCTCACACAAAATCAAGGCCTTTTCTGCTTTTTGCACTGCTGTGCTGGTGGGAAGGTTGGGGGTGAATGGAAGGTTGGAAGGAGGCACAGCCAAGACAGGTGACCCCAACTGACCAAAGGGACACTCCAAACCACATGTCATCATTCTCAGTATATAAAATAGGGGAAGAAGGACACAGTGGGGATGTTTGGAGTGATGGCATTTGCTGTCCCAAGTAGCCATTGCATGTGATGGGGCCCTGCTGTCCTGGAGACGGCTGAACACCTGCCTTCCTATGGGAAGTGAATTAATTTCTTGTTTTCCTTTGCTTGTTTGTGTGGCTTTTCCTTTCCTTATTAAACTGCCTTTGTCTCAACCTACAAGTTTTCTATCTTTTACCCTTCTGATTCTCTCCCTGATCCCACTGCGGGGGGAGTGAGTGAGCAGCTGTGTGGGGTTTGGCTGCTGGCTGGTGTTAAACCATAGCATAGGTCTAGATGGATAAGCAGCTGCAGAACTGAACTTGTACCTTTAAGATTTGGGCAATGCCCAGTAGCTTTGTGTAGACAAATCCATCCCTCACTAAACTTGTGCTGTATGAGCAAACAGCAGAGATGACAGTGCAGCTTACACTTTTCTGACTCACTAGCTCCTCTTAAACCTCCCATCCCCTCACAATATGTTCCTCGCTTGCTGCTTCTCTCACTCCTTATTTGCTCTCTATTTTTTTTGGACCGAAATAGTGCCCAGCTTTAAAACATTGATGCAAAGGGCCAAGGTTAAAACACAGATGCCTAAAGTTTGGGGTGGTAGGGAACCTAGGACCTAGAGGTTGCAGAAGTGCTGGCATCCCACAGCAAATTAGGGGCTCAGGGACAGATTTAAAGCCCACAAGCAGCTGTTTAGGCTCTCTCTCATAGAGGGAGATAGGGACACTAGTTGAAGTTCGGCACTAAATATTTTGTGAAATCTGGGCCATGCCTTGGTGTTTGGATGATCTGAAAATTCAAGTGTCATTGATTCTGAGTGGTGGAGAACATCATGTGTCACCTGTGTGTTCTGGAATATGGTTCCTGTAGACTATTAGTTTCAGGCACCCATTTCTAAAAATCTTGAGCTGGAATTGCTAAAGTTGTTCTTTAGGCCAGATCACAGCTCGAGGACTGTTTAAAATAAAGCAGACTTTTAAGTGACTTTTATAAGAGTTTTAGATACTGTTTATTAAATTGTTCAGTTATTTCAAGGAAAACAGCAAATCACCATTTTCCTGCTTTTTCTTTTTCTCCGCCAGCAGTTGGTCCCCTCTGCCTTCATTGCCCAAACGTAAATGGGTGTAGAAATTTCCAGATGAAAATTTATGACATGAATGGATCCCTAATGATTGATTTTTGTTTTCCTCTGTGAAGTCCACACAATGGGAGGTGGCTGCTTATCACTGAGTAAGATCACTGAATGATTTAATGGGGGCTTAAATGAAAAGTAAGAGTTTTCATACCAGTGTGATGTAAATCCTGCATCCAATTAAAGCCTCAAAGCATTTTTTAAAAGCTGTATAAAAGGTGAATCATTTCTGTAAACAGCCCTTAAAGTGAAAACCCAACACCTTTGCTGTGGGAGAAGTAATACAATCTCAAACACCTCTGCAAACAAAGAGTCCTTCGCCTTCTGCAAGCTGCTGTCTTTTTTTTTCAGCAGCTCAGCATGGGGTGCCAGAAAAATCATTAACGGGCCCATCTTGCACTTCTGGCTTTTCCACACCTGCGTATCACGATCTCTGCTGTAACTTTATGGACCGTGAGGAGGCAGGTTTGACGCCATGAAAGACAGGCTCAGCCAACAGCTGCAGGATGGGCAGAAAGCCAGACAGTAAAATGTAAAGAGGAGGAAGGAGAGGGATCACCTTTGAAGTTTACAAAAAAAAAAAAAAGAAAAGCATGACTTTGACCACTTCCTCTTTTAATTAGCTGTCTCAGGTACATTGACCCACCAGTTTGAATGGATACTGGCAGGGGGTTGTTGGAAATGTTGAAGGTAATACTGTAAGGGTTTCTTCACAATGTGACTATTATTTTTGTAATGTATTTTTAGTTGTTGTTTGGGGTTGGTTTGTTCTTTTTTTGTTTGTTTGTGTGGGTGTTTTTTGTTTGTTTGGTTGGTTTTGTTTTGTTCTATTTTGTTAAGTTAAACATCTTAGCACAATGTCAGGGAAAAGAGCTTACTCTGCTTGGGAACCCCTGAACCACAGCTAAAATCTGTATCTTTTGCAAGTGTGAAAAACAACATTAAAGCTATGTTGAAGGGTACGTGGATCCCATACTAGCCAGGAAACTGATGATTACCACTCCCATAGCAACCAGGACACACCTCCAGGACACACAGGTTGAATTTTTTTAATGTATGTATATAGTGTTAACTTTTGGTCAATACCCATGCTAGCACCAGGAGGTTGCTTTTGATTTGTACTACTGTAGCTGAAAGCCGATTTGGAGGGATCCTCTAGAGGAACTGCAGTTGCTGCAGGAACCAAACTTCCCTATGCCCCCAAGAGGCCAAAAGTTCACTTTGAACTAGTATGTCCCTTACTCCTGTCTATGCACGTCAAAGTGTGTTCAGGGAGAAAATGCAAACTGATGTTGTCATCCAAATAGGAACTATATGCATTTAATTTACAAGACTGTAAGTTAAGAGTACATATTTTGATATTTATTATCTAGGTTAGGGTCAGATCCAAAGATAAAACTATAATAATTGAAAACTAAATGAGCTATCTACCAGGTAGAGAATATCTATGGGGTGATGAAAGGATGATACAGTCAGATCCTGAACAAGTTCAGTGACTATTGCTCAAGCCTCAGAAAATTAATTTGGAAATTTACTGGGGATAAAAAATCCTTCAGATTGAACAGAATTATCTAATATCCTGTTGCAGAGTGCCAAGTGATCTCACAGTGAAGTCCAAAGATGTAATATCAATGACATAAAACTTCATGGTTCTTTGTAACTGCAGTAGTCTTGAGTCTGTTCTCTGCTTGAAAGAAAATTTAAAAAAAAGAAAATGTAACATTGGATATTACTATAAATCCACCAATTCAGGTAGAAATTTATCTTTATACAGGAGTTGAATGTGGTCCAGTGTGTTTTAAAAGCTTCAAAAAAGGGAAAAAGAGGACACTAAACTGAATTGTGTCATACACAGGTGATTTACATAATTTAAAAAAAAAAAGTTGGAGCATGGAGTAATTATTGTCATGTGATGTTTTTTGACACAATGTTTATAAGCAGAAAATTTAAAAGAATGCTTAGACTCATGTTGATAAACTGTAGTTTAAATACATCATTTGATGTATCATAGGTAAAGAAAAACATTTATGTAAACTAGTTCAGGATATTATTTAATTTATTTTTACATAATCTACTTTTAGTAATCTAGTATATACTCTAATATATTAATCAATCTGTCATTCCTTGATGGTTTTTTTTTTCTGTCTCTGGACATAAGAATTAACAGAAAAGCATACTAGGGAGCATGCAGATAGATGGTTTTCTTTAGCTGAAATCGCTCCCAGTTTAGGAGTGTTGATTTAATTTTTTAAGATCAGATACTATAGATAGATTTCATGGTGTTTTCAGAAGTAATTTCTGTAGACTAATGGCCTTTAAAGAGTCTGTCTAGTGTTTATGGCTTGTTGCATTCTTTACTTAGTTAAACATAAGACAATTTTTTTTCCCAATATCCTATTACAATAAAATATGAACAGATAACAGCTTTTTGTAGAGGAATGTAAAATACAGGAGAATCAATAGCATAGCTTATAAATATTTTGGTTTATTTTTATGAGACTCTTGTCAAAACCTGTACATTTTTTTAAGGGACTGGATCTTGGAAAATTCTGTTAACTGCCAAAGTTTTAGGCTTATTAGGTTATTGGAACTGTAGAACTGGAAGGTTCTTTTCTTTTCAAGAGAAGATAATCTAAGCTACTCATCTTCCCATTGCAGCCTCCGATAATACCCATTCATTGTTAATAGATATTTATACAACTTTTTCCTCAGGGTCCTGCTCTCCCTGTCAAACTTGGTGCAGAGTCCCCTTCTTCTTACTTTTAAAATGTCTATTTCCTAATCTGGAACCTTAACCTTCTTCCTGCAACTATAGCCATTCCTCTTTTATTATATATATTTTTTAAATATTTTCCCCCAGTAACTAAATAAATAAGAAAAACCCCTATCAATTCCTTTACACAGGTTTGCAGATCATAATTCCTTCAGTTTTTTGGTTGGTTGGTTGTTTTTTTTTCTTTGTCTTTTTTTTTGTTTTGTTTTGTTTTTAAGCTATCACCATTTTAATTACATGCATTTTCTAAACTTCTGTTGACTTTCATTGTTCTCTTCAGCTGTTCTGTGTCCCTCTTGAAGCAGCTCATATCTGGATGTGGTACTGTCTCAAAGATGCAATGCAGCATAATGACTGAATTATCCCGTTTTGTGATTTCCAGCCTGGACTTATGCTTCTGGTTCCTCTTGCAGTGTTTGTTTGCTAAGCTTGCAATCCTCGGTAGCCACTCAGCTTTCATCTCACGCTCTAAGCAGCTGCTTGGCAGCCTGGCTTCATGTAGTGCATTACTCTTGCCTGTGTGCACTGTCTTGCATTGGTCTGTGCTGGATAGCCTGCTGCTGCTGTTGCTTCAGACCATGCTTTCAATTTGTCCAAATCACTTTGTATTCTACACCCGGCTTCCCGGTAGTCTCTTCCACCTGGTGTCATCCACAGGTTTAATAAAATTATCCACTACTCTGTCACTGCGTGATGTATTATGGACTCTAAGATTAATACAGGAGGAATATAAATAGAGTTTGTCAAAAGGATTAAGGCTGTGTCTAGTGGTTCTAATAGTGGTCCTCAGAATACTAAATCAGGAGCCTCACTGATGAAGTGTATGGATGCACAAGGACTTATGGTAGGCCTGAAAAAGAAAAGGAGTTGCGAAGTAATGGGAGAAAAAGAAACAAGGTCTATCTTCCAAAAAGAAATACAGCCTGACTTCCTAATAATGTATTAGAACCTCCAGAGGCAGAACTAAATATTGTATTTGAGATAACAGAAGTAATTATTCTGTTGAGGCTAGGCTCATTTTTCCAGTGTGTCTTTGATCCAGGTGATTTACGAATGTCAGCAGGGTAAAAGTCTAACCCACAGTTCTCATTTTTACACTCAGTTTTGATGATGGCTGTGTTGCCCTCCCTAGTTGACTGTCTTTTTTATATTGACATAAAGCAGAATCTCTGTATACCACCCCCAGGTGAACCATGACTGAAATCGTGCTGCTCTCAGGAAAGTACACCTGAGTTCTGTCATGTCTGGATCAGAAAGAGAACTTTTCATAGAGGGCCCCAGAAATACATTTATTATTCTTTTGGTACCTTGCAGTCCTAGCAACATTGGGGTCAATAAGTCCTACAAGTTAAGGGGGGAGTATGTTGGATTGGGAACTGTCCAGGAATTCCAGTGAATCCTGGAGCTATGGGGGGAAAAATTTTAAAAGGCATTTTCATTCACATCAGCACCGAATGCGTGCTGTAGCAGACTATAAGCCACCATGATGTTTCACAGGGTGATGCTTTGAATGAGCCTTCACACGGATTTTTCTTCTTTTTAAAATTTAAATGTTATCACATTTTTTCTCAAGGTAAGAACAATGAAGTCTCATTGGAAGAAGTCAGAGTACTGCACACTGAAACTGTTGCCAGCCTCCAATTCCTACTTATCTTCTAAGGCTCATATTTTGGTATTTCTGTTTTATGCTAAACCTGGTTGTTGCATTACGTCCCACAGCTGCAACTTTCTGGCTCCTCAGAATTGCACAGAAGACATGAAAAGCCTTAGGAGGAGGTGAGTTCTCCCAGCAAATCTTTGCAGCATCGCTCTGTTATACATGCTTTCTCCTCACTCCCTCACCTCCCAGCCCAACAAAAACCCCCAAGGTTTATTTGAACTCTTGTAATTAGATCTGTCTGGGAGAACTACCAAAGTGTCAAGGTTTCAAAGAGAAATTCAGAAAAGTCAAGAGCAAGTAGAGACTTGAAAAGGGAAGTCGAAAAAAAAAAAAAAGCTGGTCTTTATCATGGTAATAGTAATGAAGCCAAGCTGAAACATCCCAGACGAGGGGCTGGGTTACTATACTGTGAAGTGCCAGGGCAGCATCCCGAGAGAGAGGATTAGGGAACCACGCAGCCGCTGCGGGGACCAGGCCTTGGGACTGCTGTCAGTAGGGCATTTCTGCTCCTCACTCGGAGCAGCCATGCAGCAGGAAACCCTACAGAAGCAAACCCCTTACTGTTTGCGGGTGGGGGGAGCGTTTGGGTGGGCAAAACACGGTTTCTCCCGCTGGAAAGGCTCGCCGCAGGGGGCTGAGTGTCCTCCCAGCCGGGATGGGCTCTGTGCCCGCTGGGCGCTGAGCTGCCCCGAGGAGGTGACACCCAGGGCTCCCCTGCTGGGCCCCTCTCTCCAAGCCAACCAGGCAGGCTTGTGCTCGAGGTCATGCTGGAGATGGGCCCGGGTGCCGATCCAGAAAACGGATCGTGGAAAATGATTTCTCAGCGCAGGAGCCCCCCCTTTCCGTGAAGCCGCCGCGCAAGCTCCCCGCCTCTGTGCATGCATTTCCCCCCCGGGGTATCTACTCCTTCGCCGCTGCAATCAGGCTTCTAATCAATTAGGCAAATTGACTGCAGGAGTGAGCTGTTTCCTACTCCTGGCAACAAAACCGAGTTGTGTTAACTCCCTATTTCCCAGGAGGCTTGGCCTTCTGCACCTTAGTTTTTGGTTTTCCTTTTTTTTTTTTCAGATGCATGAAGGACTGGCTTAATGGAGAAGCAGAGGAGTTTCTAGTAACTGTGGGCATGCTCTGTTACTGCAGACACCAAGATAACCGCTAAATATGGGAGGATTTTGGTGAGCCTTTTAAAAAAAATCTATTAATTTGGATTCAAAGGGACAAATATTCCAGTTAAGCAGATATGGGAACATTTGCTCTTTAAATCCCAGTCAAACAAAGACACTGCACATGAGCAGATTCACATATACCTAAGGAACTAGCGCCGTATGTATTTAAATCTGTAGGTGCTACAAGTGGGTATGACATACCACTTAACAAACACAACAAGAGTCCTGAGGACAGAAGTTCCAGATGAAAGTTAAGCTGCATTTTCCCTTTCTGTTGTTCTTCATAGCAGGGAATTATTTCTACTAGGTTCTGCAAGGAGCTCTGCATAAACAAGTCACCAAAGTCCCAAAGACTCCACATAGGCACAGGTGTGTTGGGGGTTCAGTGCCAAAGGATGTCACATCTGTTCTTAAACATTATTTTACATATGCCAGACTACTGGTTTTGCAGATTTTTTCCAAAGATGTTAGTAGGCTACACTGTTCTGTCTGATTTGACTTGCTGTTTCGGGAGTTTAGTTCACAGTAACTTGTGACAAGTGTTACATATGGGACACAAGAAAATATCCCCCACATTGCTGTATCAGTTGCTTTCCATGTGCGACCCACCAAGCATATGGCCCTGCTCCTGTTTCTGCACAGTCCCACCCATTGCTTTAGTCTCACTCTAGTGGAGTACAGAATGCTGAAAGTGTTTTATAACGAGTCACCCACACCAGTGTTTTATAGATTGAAAGTAGACCCTGCATTAAGAATGATTCCTGAAATCTTTTGAAGCTCAGCTCTAGAGGCTTAGCTTACAGTTGGTCCTGAAGTCACTCAGGAATTTTAGAGATCAAATAACTATCATTAGAAATAAAAGAACTTTTTTTGTTTTTTTACTAGATTTGCTTCCTTCAAGAGGCAGGAAAATAACTCAAGCTGCTGAATTAATACAGAAAAGCAAAATAAAGACCTCAGTGAACTTGGCATCATACATATATAAAAATTAAAGATTGTTGAGATTAAAAATTGCTACTTAAAGTCATTAGTGACAATTTATTTATTCATTTAAAATTACATGTGAATATGCATTTCATTTTCAGTATATCATTTCAGGGATACAGTTATACATTAAAATAATGAAAAGCAGAGAGTGACAAGTCATGTTTGCTTGCTGGACCAGTCAGCAGAATAGAGCAAGTCAAAACTATCAATTTTCAAACAAATAATATAAAAATTATAATTTATAAAGAATATTACGTCTCTCTACAGCTATTCTAATAAGGTAAAAAACTGTAATTAAGCCAAAGATTTTTTATATTCTTTTCTTTTTTTTTTTTTTTTGTTAGAGCATTTCTGAGTCCAATGCAATGCTTCATTAAATGAACTGACTGAATAGGAATTTCAGAAGGTCATTAAATGTCCAGTGTTACACAGTATTATACAGACAATGTTTATCTCCTGATTTAAATATGAAAATTCCTTTGAGTAAGCTCAGTTTATAATAGTCTCAGTGTCTATTTTTTTTTTTTTTTTACTTACAGTAAAAGTACTTACCTATAAAAGGAGTAAGAAATATTTTCAACCTGAAAGGCATCTTTTTTATTTGCATTCTTACCATGACATTGTCCAGGGGTCAGTTACTGTTATTGTGTATATTAATATTGTATTAAGATATATTCAGGTCTTCTGAGCTTTATCTAAAAGAGCCAGTAGCTCCAGTATTTAAAAGATTTATGTAAAATTTTAAACGATGTAATTATACTAACTTTTGATTTACAAGTATTTCTTTTTGTTTCTCCATTTGCAAAAATGATGGCAGGGTGTTTTTCGCAATTGTTGACTACCAAAACAATGGGAAAAAATGTCCCAAATATTAAAATCATTAAAATAACTGATACTAGTACTCCCATGTTAACCATGTGCTCAAAAAAAGAGAGACCAGATAGTAGGTACCTGAAAAGCTGATTCAACTTCAGATTTATTTACCCATCTATAGCAACAAATTTTGGCAAAGCAAGGTTATAAATCTACTTTGTTTCATATTCTGTGTTATACGAATGATACATTTCTGTTGGACCAAAAGGCCTTGGGGACAGAGAACCACATCAACACAAAGAAAATCCCAGTTGCATTAAGACCAGATCACTGTTTTCCCATTTCAAAGTCCTTTTCCAGCTACCAGAGCAATAAAACAGAAAAGTAATCTATCTTGTTGTAAGAATGTGAACTGGATGATCACAGTCGTGACTTGTATTTTTTTTTTGTTAAAGCAAGTCCCCTCCTTGTAGAACCCCAATCTTGTTTGGGAAGCTGATGGACCTCCTTGCAAACTTCTTGCTTAAGCTTCACTGAAGCCCTTAGGAATGCAACTGGCTCCTTAAGAGAGAGCAGCCTCAGTGTTTTGATGAGTCTCTCAAGTGTTTTAATGATCCCAAGGACAAAGTCACAGTGAGGCTTCATTTTAATTAGAACACTAAGCTATTTAAAATTTACCCTGACCCATGTGTTCTCTCCTGTGAAACAAAACCTGTTTCCATACTTGAGCTCTGGTGAAGTACTTGCTTTTATGACAAAAGACATTCAGTCTTCCAGAAAAACAGGAGATTGATTGTAATGCTGCGAGAGAACCATAACAGCCCTGGTATGCAGAGGTGCACTTTTTCAGGATAGAGCTAACTCTAACCAAAATCCTTATTTTAAAAATTATTTCAAAACTCACGCTTCTTGTAGATCAGTGGGAAATCTGCCCAGAGGACTGGAGAGGCAGGTGTTCACATCTGTTTTCAACCTCTCCCTGTTCTGCATGACTTTTACTGAAAAAAAAAAAGAATTCAAAGAAATTGGCAGCAAGCATAAAGAAATAAATTTAAAATAGATTTTGGATGTAGATTTCATATTTTTGTTACCCTACAGGTTAGAAATACTGTATTCTCAAATATGAACCATTAAAAATGTTTATTTTTTCTACATCTTCTAGGCTTTAAAAATGGGGTTTAATATCACATGATGTATCTACAGATAAGCCTTTCAAGAAAATGAAATCAGGACCTTTACAGAATATCAGTTTTCAGGTATGAGTTGAGAACTGTAGTAAAACCAGGAGTAAGCTTTTATTATTATAGTACACCATAAAAAGAAATGCTGAATATTTACTATTAAAAAGATAAATGAAAGTCAAAGGGAAAATCTGAGAGTAAAGGCCCATTTTGTTTCATTTCTGATTTTTTGATATATCAATGATAGATATTTGACTAAAAAACCATTGCTTCTGGAAATTAAATATAATTACGTAGTAAATAAATATTTCCCTTATTTAGCTAATACTTTACTGAATCACAACCAGAAAAACCCAAGAATGGCTTATGATAGTCTCACACTGTGGGACATTCTTACAGAATTCAGGGACCTATGGATCTTCTTAAGAAATAAAACCTTTAAATACTATTCCTTCACTTACTTCTTTTGAATTACTCCTCCAATTGCTTTTTCATACTGTGTACTTAACAAGTAGTGTGCGTGGAAGTATTGATTGTAAGTGTTACTCTGGTACAGGAAACACACATGAAATAGCAGTTCATTTTGACAGCATTTTCCTTACCTATTTTTAAGCACCTACTTTAAGCATCTCACCTTTTCCCTATCTCAGCTGTCTTCTGTCACTTAAGCTGAATCCAGGCTGGTGAACTCAGAACAGAGTTAGCCATGAACCTCACTCCCCATACCAACTGGCAGAAATGTACTTCCTTATTCATTCCAAAATCTGGTCTAAAATTATTGTCTAGGTACAAAGGTGGTGAACAGTTCCAGTAACTAACAAGTTTCAAGCCAAAGCTTGAAAGATGCATTCAGTTCTGGGTATGTTATTGATTATGACCATATTTGATGCCGTTTAGCTGTGTTCAGTATTCCGCCATGAGGGTGCAGAATTGGTTTTTGTTACTCAATTTTGTTTTTCTCTTATGCCAAGGTGGATTATTTATTTCCAAGAGAACACAAATCACCAAGAGTCACTGAGAAAGTAATGGAGGAAAACACATTTCCAGTTTTGGCCAGAAGGAAGCTTCGGGGACAGCACTGCAAGAGCTCTTCCAAAGCATGCAAAGTTTTCTATGAATAGAGAAATTAAGAGAATGGGATCACAGAAATGTAAGTATATTTTTTCTACATAATGATTTGAATCAGCTTATTTCCTAGATCACAGCCTTTCGTGCAGGAAGCTCTATCTAAAGTTTATGTCTACAAGAGTAATAGCAGTTCCTGTGAGTAAAATGCCTATATTCTTTCATTCCTTGACAGAAAACAGAAACATGATTTATTATAAACAGTAAGGTCTCCAATGCCCTTTTCTTTTTGTAACTGATTCAGAACAATGCAGTACTGAAAGTAATCACACATTCAAATACAAGTAGGTGTGAGCTTTCAAATATACTGAAAGTGAATATTCAGAACATCACATCCTGGTGTTTGCTTCTGATGTTAAAAACCTGCTGTGCAAACCAGGATGAGTGTTTTCAAAAGTCTATAACTTTGCCATTTTGAAGCCAGATTTCTTCAAACAGAGCAAGGCACATATTTACTTTCCAAGGATTTGTGCCATTTGTGCCAACTTTGGTACCCTTAAAAAAACCTGATTTTGAATTTCCTTGAATGCAAAAGTACATGCAAATAAAATTTTCACAGCTCATTTTTAGATAAACTTGTTTAGGTGTTCTGAGAAATATTTTACTAATAGTTTCTCTTCGGTTGAGGTCGGGAAGGTTTGATGTTGTCCTACCAGGGATATGCTCCAAAAAACAGAAGAGACAGAAATAAGTTTATTACAATAGAAAAAGTATTGCAAACATAGCACTATGCTGTAAATATTTCAGTTAGGTCTATGAAATGAATTGTTGATAATAAGCCTTTTCAGAGGTGTATTTTATGTGTCTTGCAGCAATCCAGTGCCAGTGCTTTAACCCCACAAGAAATAAACCTTTGACTCTTCAGGACACAGCTCTCAAACACCCAATGCTGGTATGTTGCTCCTCACTGATTCCACACAATCATGTTTGGTTCCCTAAGTCTCTTGAAACAAGTTTGGAAACTTTGTCTAATTTGAAGGGAGGTTCGGGTTTGGCTTTGTACTCAAGTGTGAATGCAGCAACACACAAAGACTTCAACTCTACTACTCTATACAGTCATTCACATACTATTATTAATACTTTTTTCCTAAAATGTAATACTAAGAACTGTAAAAGTTTAGGTTTTGGGGATCTGCTTTGGAGTGGATCTGATGAAAAATGAGAATTCATGAATTTTGAAACATATTCTCCTTCCCGAACAAAAAACCACAACCAACCAACCAACCAAAAAAAACCCCAAAAACAACAACAACAACAACAACAACAAAACAAACAAAAAAACCCCAAAAAACACACCAACCAAACAACAAAAAAACAAAACCTCAAGATTCAGTCTGGCAATAGGAAAACTGCATTTTGACTTGAAAACTCAAAAAGTGCCTCAATAAATCACCGATGTTCTTGGCTGTGATGGTGTTATTTTCATTTGCTGTAATGGCACCAAGTGCTCTGGGTCAGCTCAGTTAACTTGTATTCTTCTGACTCACAGGGGCTGTAACTCAAGAAAGAAAAGAAAGAAAAGCACAGAGTGCCTCTGTCAGGCTCCCACATCACCCCATGCTCCTGTGCTACACTCACTCGTGAATCTTCTTACCCGAGAGGGCACCTCCTGGCATCACAAAATAGGATGTGCAGTCCAGCCAAGGGAGCCCCATCAGAAATAAACCATCATCGTTATGCAGGATCCAGCTCAAAGGTAGGTGTTGTACTTGGCTCCAAACATTTAGACTGGTTTAGCAAACAGTAGTATTTGGGCTCAGATTTGACTTAAAACCAGATTATTTTTTATATCAATTTTTCCAGTTCAAATTATACATATTCTGTGAAAATGCTTACTTCTGCAAATACTGCATTTTTCTCCCTTTTTAGTTAAGTAGCAAAGTATTAAATTACTTTTAAATAAGCTGATGTGACTACAATGATGATACATCTCTTGTTCAGGACTGACTGATACTATTAATTTACATGGTGTAATTCTTCAGTGTAATGGTGAAATTTTCTTTGGTTTTTTACCTTTAAATAGCTAAATCAAGACTTACTGATTGGACTAATTATGCAGATAAGGAAAAATCTCCTAAACTGGAAAGGAATTTCTAAAATATAGAAGCAAGAAATTACCCTTTTATTACTTCCCCAAAAGCTACATCAGGTACACACTATCTATAAATATTTGGAATTTTCAGTATTAACAATCATCTTGGCCTTACGTGAAGACAAGAATTTTTGCCACTCGTTTATCTTCTTCTTCTGCAGCAAGTATCTAAAGTAATTTTTCAGAATGGTTGGTATTGCTGCAACTCAAATCTTAAACTGCTGTAATGAAACTTGACTTTCTCCATTGAATACTTCAGGTACTGAACACCACAATACCAGCAATTTTTTTCTTTATTTTGTACCACAACTAAATTGGAAAGAAAAGTCTAAGACCTTCCATGTACCAGTATGTGCCAGCAACAAAACTGAGTATGAATCAATAAATTCAGCTTTCCAAGAAACAGCAAAAATAAGCATATTTAGAAGTATGTTCATATTCTTGGCACGTTGCAAAACGTGGTTTTCAGTTTAATTTTATGGAAGTCTTCATACCTCATGAATGAGTGGGCTGTTTTACACTCTCTCAGTAGCTGCTCACAGAAATAAACAGACAACATAGCAGAGACAATACCCTCAGCTGTATGAGAGAACACAACTCTTGCAATGGGAGAGATGGGAACACTTGAAAGAATCAAAGATGGTCAGTGGAGAAGAAAAAAAAAAAACAACCTCTCATAGATGAGTCACTATTTTCAACTAGAAATATCCACTGAGAGCTAGTAGTTTCAAAAAAATTAAGAAGTTAGTCATTCGTGATGGAGAAGAAAATATCTAAGCACCAGAAAGTTGTGTGAGATAAAGCACCCAGCTTTTATATATGTAAAAATTGGTTCCCTCACCCTTTAGAACATGAAAGGGACAGGCAAAATATTTTTCCTATCACAGCTGTAAATTGCAAGGCAAGTTTAGCCAGGTACATAAAGCGCTTTGCTGGTACCTGAGGACTGCCTGGTCAACTCTCAGTTCATTTAAGCAAGGATGAGGTCAAAGTGCCAGCAACTGCCCCACAAGTGCTGCAAGAAAAGCCCTACAGCAGGTATTACTAGCCTGTGTGTAGTGGCCACTGCTAAATAAGCAAGCCTTTGGAGGGTATTGATCACCCTGCAACCATGCAAAAGAGACTGGGTTTAAGGCTTGAACACCCTGGTTACTTGCAGGGCAGGGGTGAGTTTGTAAGTGCAGTGTAACTTCATTGCAGGAAAAGGAATCTACAGGACAACTCCATTTTTTACGTCCAGAAGTCGCTGCTTGTTTTGTCTTGCACAGAACAAAGCACGTCTTAAAACAGAGCAACTGAAATAATAACTCTGTGAAAAGTGAAGCCAGCAATGACTATTCACAAAAGAACAAAAATGGGATTGGTCAGCCTGTTTTGTAAGAACATGGCTATTCTGGTAATTCGTGTCCAAAGGAAGAATCTGCCTGAGTTTGACAGTGCTCTCTTTTGAGCCATGTTTTTTTTCAGATTTGACCAAGAAATTGAAGTTTAATCCAGTTTTATAACTGAAGAGTTAAACCCCCAAGATAGCTTCATTTCCAGCTACCAAATTCAGAGTTCCAAGTGCAGCAGATAAAGAGCTGGAAAAAGAATTCATCCACGACCAGTGAAGAAAGTTTTCCAGCTTTTCCTAATCTCTTAAAATAAACTTAAAAAGAAAACAGAAGTTTTAGCAAAATAAGGCGTCCTGTTTCTTTGCCTTACTATCCAGGCAACAAGTCAGGGAATAAAAATGCTGTTTACAACAGACACAAAAGCTTACAAAAGAAATTAGTAAAGACACATTTTGTGGAAGTCATCTAAAATCCAGAACAAAGGTTGTAGGATTTTAAAATGGTATATTTCTGCACTTAATTGCTAATAAAAGTGGGTACTAATTGTTAGGGGCAAGAGTTATATGGGAGGGACAATTAACATGTTGTTCTGTTTTTGAAGTATCTGTCTGCATTAACATAGGGCATTGTAGTGCAGATTACATTGAAATGCTGACTACTCTGCTGTAATATTGCTAGGAGGAAAACACTCAGTCCTACAGCAAAGAACTGATATTAGTTAATTTAGGAAAGGTAAATATTGCTCTGGTTTTGATATTTTAGATGGTCTGCTTGGTAAGTAAATATATATATTAATTTCTCACAAGGATTTGACATTTCTGTCCACAAATCAATGGTTTCCACTAGGCGTTTTTAACCTAAAACAAAGTAGTTTTGTATCCAAACAATACAAAAGTTGTGACATTAATGCCAACTTCTCCCTGCTAAATCTCTCAGGATACAAAAAAATTTAAGTTTTAGATTTTGAGAAAAGTCATATCACTGTTGGTCAGGTTAGTTTTATTTGCAGAAGTCAGCCCTGTCTAAGAGAAACCATTACTTCTGAGCTGCAAACAAATTACATTTAGATCAAGGTGTCAAGATCAATGAAGCCAATATTTTCTCTAGCCTTGCCATATTAGATTTTCAACTTTACGTTTTCATATCTAATTGTTTTTGTCCAAAGTGACAAACAAAGAGAGAAACAAAGGAAAAAGAGATAGTTAATTGTCATAAGCAGAGCAAAAGAAACATGTTTGCACATGCTAATCAGTTTCCCCTGTGTTTTCATTTTCCCCTTCTTGGTTGCGGGTAGAGGGTGGGTAGGAACAACGAGAACAACTTCTAACCTGACAGCTCTGCTTCTTCCATCATTTCCCTTTCCCCTTTGTTCTCTCCTGCAAACAAAGAAGTTTCTCCTCAGCTTAGCAGATCTGTCTCCTTTCTGCTCCCATTCCCCCACTGCCCCATGGCCCCTTCCCCCACCACCTTGCCTGTCTCCTGCCTGTTCCCACTGGTTTTCCATCCTGCCTCCCTTCACTCATGCCTCTTTGTTCCCACAGGGCTCTGAAGATGGGCAGCAGGAGCTCTGTCTTTTTAATTCTTTTTTTCTTTTTCTTTTTTTTTTTTTTCCAGGGAGGAAACATGGAACATTTGAAGCCCCACTGACTGCAGACAATAAGATAGCAGACAAAAGAAGCAACCATCACATGCCTTAAGAAAATGCTGTCATAAAAGACAGCCATGTTTTCCTTGAGAAGATACACAAGTCCCAAGAAAGAATATATGCAACTTGCATGCAATTATGAGAGACTGCTTTTTAAGTGATCTGTACAAAACTAAGAGCATTCCTTCACAACAATTTTAACAATATTTTAAGCAGCACCTTTATACCTGTGAAGGAAAGTGAAAAGGGTGGGGTGAGGTTGCCTCATAACGTTTCCAGAGAGGTCTTATACATAGAAATAATGAGTGTATTTTCAAATCTGTGTACAGATGTTCAGCAAGGAAAACACCTCTCTGTAGTGGAAGACAGCAAGGCCTCAGGTGCACAGTATCAGCCTGCTTACCATGAAGGTGGTCTGGATAAGAGAGTTATAGTCTCTTTAAAAAGGAAGAGAAAGCACTGCTATCACTTTCCCAGCTTTGGAAGGGCATATGACAATTTTTTCATCAAAACCATAGAAAAAAGCTTTTACCACTGCCATATTTTAATTGGGAGCATAACTGCATAAAAAAAGTTTAAGCAACCAAGAAAAAGTGTTCACAAAGTGATGTGTCTGTCCTTACCTATTTGGAAATTAACTCTATCCCAGCTGAATCCAGAGCGTAAAGAAAGGTAGGATTGGAAATGAAGACCCTTTTATTTCTAATCAGGTTCTTCAAACAGATTTTAAAGTCCTGCCTGCTTCCAGGCTATGCTTGAGATAATCATGTTACTTAAAACTGAGTTAATGGAACAAGCAGCAGTCAGACCAGTCCAGCTTAGATTTCATAGCAGTGCTGAGGAACCTGGAGGCACCTACAAATTTGTTATCCCTAATATCAAAGATCAAAAGAGTAAAGTGCTGCTCTGCAGCACAGCATATAAATTACTTTATAAGGGAATTCTCATGCGTCCTGATGGATCTATGAGAACTGGCAGACACTAATAGGCAGTAAAATAATTTCTCTAGAAGTTCACTTCTGCTGTTTGTTTGCATACCTCTCTGGGACAGAAGTGAAATTTGCTAGTGTTTCCCCCTGAATCCTCCTCCCATGCATTGAAAACAATGAAATTCTATTTGAATTAGGACAACAGGAGAGGCAATTTAAAGGGGCACTAAAGATTCAGTCTCTTAATCACAACTGTGACAAAATGCTGTTATCCTTGCCGGCAATTCCCTGACAATTTACAGTACACTAGTGTAAAAGGAGGAGACCATGCATTGCAAAGAAACCTGACTAGAAAACCAGATAACCAGAATTTCATCTACAGATTCCCCTTTCCTTGCACTATTGCACACATCCTAGGGATCATCAGATACTCTGCCATCCTGAAGCCATTCGGGAGTTATATTATGACCCTGACATTGAATCTAAAGTTATTTAGAAACCGAAGTCAGTGCAGATGTTGGCTTCTGAATAACCCATTTAATGAGGAGGGCATTTCAGTAGCACTGTGTGAATGCACACGAGCAGCCCCATTAGGCTGCAATAGCAGCTTAAGAGTTTTTACTACAGGGGCAACCTAAAACCGCTCTGCCTGAACTGTGGTTTCTGCTGCTCTGCAAAAGGGACTCCCTTCCTGTGTATAAGACAGAAATTAAACTGTTGGGCAAGTTTTCCCTGCAAGGTCCTGGAACCCTAGGTTGCCCCAAGTCCAGCAGTTGTTTTAGAGTATAAGAAAAGAAATAAAAATTAGGAATTTGAGAAAGATCTGAGAACTTTGAATATAACATCCCAAAGCAAAGAGGACCTAAAGCAAAAGTTAGGATATTTTCTTTTATGTAATTGCTGGGCTGATTTCCTGCTGAACAATTGCTCAAATGGTAAAAAAAAAAAAAGAACAAAAAGAAAAAAATTGTTGGACCAACAATGGTAAGGTAAATAGAGTCAATTTAAGGCATATATTTATTATCTGCATATAACCGAAGGTAATTTAAAATATAAGGAAAAGCAGGTAGTGTAAAGGCCATGAAAATACCCCAAGGATCAATATGGTCTTCAAAAGATTGTGATGTTTTTAACAGCTTGTTAATTGCTGGTATATCAGTAAGTGCCAAATCATTGTTTCAAATTATGTTCCAAAGCAAAACACGTAGAAACTGCCAACTTCTGTTAAGCAGCACAAATAAAGCAGGCTCCCCATACTTGTGGGTGATTTTTGAATTATTGTAATTCTTATTACTCTCATAGGTTGCATTGACTCTCAAATGAATCTCTATTTTTATTACCATTCACCACCCCTGCTGTTTTCAGGCCTTGAATATTTGAATCTTAGCATTCTTCCTGTGAGATGCTTAAATAACTAGAAACCGGAAAAAAAAAAAAAAAAAAAATTGGTTTTTAGCCTCGAATCTGGACACTTTTGTCAAGAGAAATACCATTAAATTACCATAGCTGTTCTTCAGGCAAAACTCTTAAGCCATCTATTCCCATGTGTCTTTAGGATGAAAACATTCTCAAATAGGTTTACCTATTTCTTTTGCTTCTCTCTTTATGACCAGTTGATGGGAAAAGGCAGAAGAAATGTTAAGTGTGATTAATTTATTTTAAAGCATATTGCTAAGCCAGCATCCCTTTCCAGAATAGCATATTTCTGCTGACAGCCTTTTTACATAAGATCTTCAGCCAGCTCTCCATGAAAGGTTTCCAGCATCTCATAAGAATAATTTCCTTTTCCTATGAAGTCTTGTAGAGTTGTTAATTTTTGTAGAATGAAGACAGTACTTTCAAAAGAGATATGAAATGGGCAATTGCTTTTCCCTTCCTGAGGCTGCCACTGGTTTGTCCTCTTGAAGGAGAATCTCATCTTTCAGCTGAGGGCTTCCAGCGACCGGAGTTTCTCCAGTGCTGTGCACAAAGCTCTTCAGCTACAAGTGAAAGGGAAGATAAAGCTCTTGCATCCACTTCAGGATTTATACTTGGAAGTCTAGTAACAAAACACTGGTGTGAAAATAATTAGAAGTATTTGGGATTTAGTGTCAAAATTCCTCAATTGAGGCATCTCAAATATATCCATTGAAAACATCCTCCTATCCCTTACTGTTACTGGTCAGTATTTCTGTTCTAATGATGTATTAATTGGTCTGAAGCCGTTGAAACATCACTTCTAATAGTTCATAACATCCTTTATAAATCATTTGTTTTCTGTAGAAGTTCACATTGCTTTGTTAAATCTGAAGTAATTTATAGAAAATTTTGTCTTTTTTGAAAAATGTTTTAAAACTGTGCCTCTTGTTTTGAGTCATGCTTGAAATTTTTATGGGGAGAGACAAAATCTTATCTCCACAAACACTTTAAATATGTTAGGGATCACTATTTTCCTCTGATGTTTCTTTGAGTCAGAACATGGGCAATGTTAGGAAACCTAATTTTTTAGTTTTTGAGAAAGACTCAAGGTTAAGATTTTATTCTCTTTGCATCCTTCAGATTATTTTTGCAAGGCTCTGTGAAGAATGAAGCATGGAAAGAGCAGTTGTCTTCTCTGTGCTTCATGACAGCTGGTTGATATCCATAAGGCTTCCTGGAGCTGTGCTTCCTCTTGGAAGGAAATCTGGGATTCTGTACATTTAGTTGTTTTCTTCTATCTTCTTGGGGTTATTACTGGAGTGTTTGAACTAAAAAATGTATCAAACTTCTGTGGTGAAATTTAGGCATGAGAATCCAATTCAGTAACTTAATTTCTGCTTCAAATTTCTTTATCCAGTGTCATTGAGCATAACACAATGAGTTTGGCTAGTAAAGCTGAGAATATGCTTTCTGTGTCTGAGGGCAGATGGGAAATGAAAGTTGTGGGGGTGAATTGTCCTAGTTTTCTACAGTTCTTGACTTTGGTAGGAATCATAGGTATTTTGCACCCCTGATGAACTTATTTAGGTGTTTAATTGTAGGCACTCAGGCTGAATTTTGAGTTGTTTTTCTTTCTTGAGTTTGGATATAAGTGAGGAGAGGGTGGCATTGTATATCTTCTAAGATGTAAAAGCATGGAGGGAGAGAACTGGATTGAGGCTACATACCAGGATATGCCTAGAAGGAATGGGGTTAAAGCTAACCAAACTAAAATGCGTGCTCCATATGAGAAAAAAGCTTGCAAAGAAGATACGTTTGTCTATAAGAGTGTTTTCCAAGACAATCAAAGAAAACGTTAATATGTATGGACATTCAAAAGTACTCTGTAAAAAAAAGACCCTGCTGGACTCTGGATAGAAATGGTTTTCATCTCTGATACTGTCTCTGAATATTTGATGTGAAACACAGTGATTTTACTTGAAAATACATGGGGCAGCCAAAAGCTTGTAGCCACTTGTGCCTTGCTGAGAGATCAGCTTCCATAAAACTGAGTGCCTTTAAAGAAGGTGCCACGCTGTCAGCTCATCTGTCTCGAGAAAGGGAAGCAAGCACTGAAGGTGGAGGATTGCCGTTCATTAATTGCATCATATTGAGCTTCCAGGCAGACTTGAGATGGCCAAAAGGTGGAAATTTTTAGGTTTCTCCCTCTACTTTTCTATCTCCTCCCCCCATCCCAAAAGAAATGTTTTGCTAAAACCTCCTTGTGGCAGAACAAAGGTTTTAAAAGAGAAGTCAGGAGCAAAGCAAGAATTTTGGAGACTTCATTAATTCCAATCCTTTCTTTCTGAAAGGAAGACTTGTAATGTGTACACTCTATCAAGTTACGCTTCTTTTTCACTGTCACTCAGGGTGCAAATCCAAATAAAAGTTAAACATATAAGCAGTAATAAAATAGGCCACAAGTTGTTACCCAGCCTTGTAAATACAAGAGTATTCAGCTTCCAGTTGTTGATCTAAGAACAAAAATTGTGAGAAGTGGGGACATATTCATACTTTGTTCAGTTTTATTCTTTCGTGGATTACTCATGGAAAAATTTCCTATGCTTTCAACAGAAATATTTCTGAGGTAAAATCTTTAGAAACTTGCTGATACTTAAGAACTTTTTTAGCATTAAGTGTTAATTTAGCATTAATAAAATGAATTTGTGGATTTTGCAATTTCTTTATCAGAAATGTATACTTGACTTAATATTGTGCCAGTGTTGCACACTGTAATCTTGTATTTTGAGATGTAAAATGGGGTGAAGACTTTTCAGTGCATCACGGCAGTTGCTTTTTGAATGGAAATATATTTACTACAAGCGTAGACAACTTAATGTGTGAGACAAGACATCTGCCAAGGATAAAGTCTTGAATTAAATCCTATTTTTATCAAAGCTGTCAATGTGTTAAGGCTTGAAGTGTTTTCTTCCTAAAGAAAGGTGCCTTGAAGTTATTTTTCTACTTCTTAGATTGACCCTGTCCTTGACATCTGGACAGACAGAAACAGGAAATTAATTCTTGGGGATACATGGCATCTGCCAGAACATTCTTGATATGAAATGCACCTGAAATTACTGACTTGGACAATATTGAAATCTTCCCTCTGGTTTCTTTAAAAAAAATTTTGCAAAGCTAGTGTTAAATGCAAATAACAAGCTGTCTAAGGATAGATTTGAAGAAGGCTTCAATTAGTGGTGGTTTTTACTGGTATAATACAATTAATATAACATGATTGAGATTGGATTTAATTGTTTTAATTCAGCTTGTTAAAAAAAAAAAGCTGAAGAAGACAAATGTTTGCAACATGTCTGCAAGTTTATTAATATACTACATTAGCATGGATGTAAGTGGAAATTCCATGATTGAAAAGAGAAACTCACATTCCTGCAGTGTCCCCTAGGCATTCCTGGCACTGCCTCCTATGGCAGTGGTGGTTTTACATGTTGTGGTCCCCACACATTTGTCATTTGCTCCTCATTCATCATCTCTGTTGTATCTGCATGTGGTACTGACAGCACAGATTGCCAGATAAAAAGGTAGGGCTTACATGGTTCCTTTTTACTCTGTGGACTGGTTTGGAGGTTTTTTGTTGGTTTTTGGTTGTGTTGTTTGTTTGGGGTTTTTTTAAGAAATTTAATGTGCAAAATGAACCAATGTCTGCAGCATGCTGGAACTAAGTGTACTAAAATGAGCAGTTTGATAAAAACACCAGAAACATCCAGCAGGAAAAATGCAGCCTTGTTAGAAAGTCGAACCGAATTTGCATTACCAGACATCAAAGGTTGTGAATTTTTGTTTTGACATGTAATTACTTTTCATTATGCATTATTAGCCCATTGGATGCTTACTTGCATTAAAAATAGTTGTAGAGAAAGTAAGGCTGGGATATTAGCAATGAAAATTTCTATGTAATATTTTCACTCTGAAGGTTGCTAAAATGAGATCCTGAAGACCTGCCCAAAGTGAGACAGTGAGTCAGTAGAGCCCAGAAACAGCTCTCCTGGCATTCAAACTCTTGTGCTGTACATTACATCAACCATCTCCTCATATCTAAGCCTGTTAGGTGGCATAAGGCCAAAAGAAGTGGCCAAGACCCAATTAACCTTGGCCGAATTCAAACCAGGAAACTGTAAGAAACATTTGTGTTTGTCAGAGCTTGATGGGTACATTTAATGCGAAAAGGCTGAAGTTAGCAAAATATACTACCTTGCTCATGAAGCCACAAACAGAGAACCACAAGCATGTCTGTAGGTCCCAGAAGGTGCTCTCCAGGTCTCAGCCCTGTGTGACAGGCAGAAGGTGGCATTAATTTTGCCCATTGTCTTCCTGAGAAGACCAACAAGATCTTCTCTAAGGAGCTGTGGTGTCAAAAGTTTCCTATTTCTCCGCAATTACCACTTCCCAATGAGAGTTGCCTCGCTTATTTATTCCTTGTCCAGATTTAAATTTAATTTAACTTGTCGTTGGTGTGACAGTCCTGTTCTTCTGCTCTGTGGGGTCCTTCTCCCATGTATTTTCCCTCTGAACAAACCTGTCCAGCATTGTGCGCAACTTAAACGCTGTGGGCAAAATGGGAAAAAGATTTACAAGGAAATATGGTGGTGGCTTGATCAGTTTGTGAATATTTCACTTTCTTAAAAGTGATAATGTGAAAACAGTTAGATGTGGAGAAGACCGTGTTGGTGAAGTGAGTGTAGGTAAATGAAGAGTTAGGTATGGAGAACAGAGGTACATCACATACAGTTTGGAAGAAATAATTTAATTGTGTCCAGAGCACTTTAAGAAAGGGTACAGTGGAGGGACCCAGAAAGTGGCTCAGTTGATGTAAGAGCATGCTACATGTGAGTTTGAGTAATCCCTAGACTGAGTTAAGTTTCCATCCTTCCCTCTGAATCTGCTGCATCAACATGAAAAGAGCATCAGTTATAGAAAACTGCTGGTGTCAGCCAGTGGATGTTATCTCAAATGAGATAAAGAAAACAGTTTTCTATCTGAGAACTTCCTTGCTGATGAGAGGCAGAGAATTTGTTTTCAGTAGTCCCTCATTGCTAAAGCTGTCCAAATCCTTTAATTTTGTATGGATGATGGAGTTACCTAGAGCAAGAAATAAGAAATAATCTTGGCAGTAAAGAATTCAGGAGGGGCTGTAAGGTTTGAGGCCACATTCAAGGCAATTACTAATTCCAAAGCACGAGATAATCTGGATTTAGACGCAAGTTGACAGATGAACTCTAAAAATGTTATCCTTATTTATAAAATACAAAGTAATGCTCATTAGCACTGTGCATTTGCCTTTCCTGTAGACTAGTGAGAAGAAGGAAGAAAAGCACTTAGCAGTAAAGAAGGGGGGGAAAAAACCTCAAAAACAATGGAAAAAAGATTGGCTTGGTTTTAAAAATTCTGCAGTTACAGATTAGGACTTCTATCTCTTTACATAGAAATGTTAACATTGTCTAGCTGTGAAGCACCCAGTTTGTCTTAAGCCTTATCATAATCTTTGTGAAATGTTAAAAGTAAAGGAAAAATGATAGATTTCCAAATTCCTTAAATTTTTTATTAATGTTAAAAGAATTGTGAAACAAAGTTTGATTCTTAGAACTGCATACTTTTATAAAGAAAGGCATATGCTTAGGGCAAAGATTAATATTTTCAGTAAAAATCTATTTTATTCATTCATGTCAGCAAATCTGAGGACTTTTGTACTTAGCACCTGAACGCTAGATTTTTAACCTCTTCCAACAAATCTCAGCAAGGAAAGTTTAGTTTACATCAATGCCCTTTGGGAACTATATGGATTGAAGTATAAGAAAAGGTGTTGTTTATGGTAGGATTCCTGCTAGGACATTTATGACAACACCAGTAGATTCTGTCCTCAGATTTCTACGGTTCCTGTTTGAGCAGAATATGTCTTCAATGTGGAGTTTGGTGGTTTTTTGTAGGTTTGTTTTTTTGTTTGTTTGGGGTTTTCTGTGTATTTTGCTTTGTTTGTTTTGTTGTTTTAGTTTTTGCTTGGTTGGAGTTTTAAAAATTTATTCTTTAGGCCAGGATAATGCAGTAAACGTTATCTATTATTCTATTACTTCTCTTTGCATCCCCTGTAGTCCCTCTTGTGCCTGTCCCTCTTTGCAGCTTTAAATGAAATGGCCTGTTAAGAGTAGTTTATGTCATCTCCTTGCTCCCACTAGTTCACTCAGGAAAGCTTGGTTTAAATAGCTCTTAAACAACAAACAACATTGCTAATATATTGAAAAAAGGTATTCTAGCTCAAAATATTCTACTCCTACATCTGCTGATTTCCTCTATCTTTGAGCCAGGCTTGCTCTTAAGGACTTGCACAGGAGCTTCAGTTTATTTTGTTGGTTTTCCCCAGTTGGTGCTGTCTAGTGCAGCAGGCGCTGAAGTCGTTGAAAGTTTGATCATTGACTTTCATGAGGGAAACCTCAGGATCTGAGCATTTGAGCTGGAGAGGGCACTTAGCAGTACTAAAGCAAAGATGTGACTAAGTCAATGGGAGTTTTGCCACCTTCTGAAAATGCAGGATGGCACTCTGCCTTTGCCTTGCCTTCCCAAATGCTAAAGGGAGAAAGCAAAACAAACCAAAACCAACATGTTGTGCTCTACTCAGACTACTTGAAAAGAAAATGTTTCTCAAAAACGTTTGCATCAAAACCTGTGGAGGAAATCAGTCCTGTTAAATACTAAAAGTGGAGATCCTGAAACGTACTTATCCCAGAGTCTTCATACCCACATTAATACAGATAAAACTACTATATGTTTTCACAGGCTGTCATGTCCTATGTAGGTATATGTCAGCACGCTGGGGTTTCTGAGTTCTTATAAACAGCTCTTCCAGCACAATCTTTAGGCTTTGCGTAAGTCTTTTATATAAGGAAAGTTATATGCCAGGTTAAATAAGATACAGAGCCTTCCTAGGAAAATGGCATTTACATGCACATCAACGCCTCAATAGTAGTATCAGTAGGACATTCCTCCCCAGTGTCCAGAAAAAAGCAGCTGACAAGTAGAATATACTCAGTTACATACATATAATGCTAAGTGTGTTCATTTTTCTTAAGGGGAAAAAGGGGACAAAAAACCCTAGGTGATGGGAAAGCAGGTGTTTGCTCTTCAGGAAATTAGAAGTGGGAAGTTTCGACCTTTGGAAGGTGGGTTTCATCCCCGGGCTCAGTGGGTGCTGGCCCAGCTTGGCGCTGTTGCCTGGGGTGGGGACGGGAAGTGGCAGTGCGGGGGCAGCAGGGACGTGGATCCGGCACCAAGGGTGGTGCTGATCGCGTGTGTCGCCCCCAAGGACTGCAAGCTGAAAGATATTTAAATAAATACCTCCAGTACCTAAACATTCTCTGACATTCTCGCACGGCATCCTCAGGCGGTTAAAGCTGCAGAGAGGGGCAGCTGGTACCCTGGGACCGCAGGGACGGGCTGGTTCCCGCTGGGAAGGTGTCTGGAGATTTGCGATGTCCCGGGAAATAAGGTAGGGGATGACGGACAGGCCTTCTGAACACGAAGCAACAGCTGGAGGCTACTAATCTTCCCATGCAAGAGGGAAAGTATTGCTATAAATCGGGAATCTTTATAGCTATTCGGCTGGAGGAAGTTTTTTGGCTGTAAACTGTCATGCACTGCAGCTCCCGCTGAAAAGGCTGTGGAAGTGGGGAGTCCTCTCTCCTGAGAACCAAAGTGCAATTAAGATCAGAAAGAGTGGGAAGGAAATAAAATAAAGACGACAGGAATCCAAGCTGAGGAAAAAATTTATGGTTTGGGTTTGTTGGTTCTTTTGGAGCGGTTGTTAGGTTGTTTTTATTTTTATGGTTTTTTATGGCATTCCAAAGATTATACATAAACTCCTGCAAACTTTTTTTTTTTTTTTAATGGTAATTTTAAAATTTAAAGCTGGTAATACTTGTTTTTTTAAAGATCAGACAAATTTGAGAGCATATATTTTTTTTGTCTGGGATGAGTATCTCACTCATTTGTTAAGTATTAAGTAAAATGTGAGATATATCAGATCAAGTTGGACTCCAGCTCTCCTCTCTTTGCCTAAAGAGAGTGATCAGTGCAAAAAATATGAACCATATAGGTAAGTGTCTGCTGCCAAAAAGCTTCCCATTCCTTGAGTGCATGTATATATATAGAAGAGGGATTGGTCCTTCCTTGAAGCATCCATCTGGAAGAATTAAATGGTGGTTTAAAAGCTCAGATCACAGAAATACAAATTTAGATAGTGTCTAATTATTTGATTTATACATTTCCAAAACGGTTTGTATTCCACCGAAACCGCTCCGTCTCTTTCAATTCCGGCTGTTCCTGCTGCTTTCGGCTCTTAAACACGTTCATTGTCAGGTGGCGTCGAGTTGAGGAAAAGCTGAGGCAAGACAGGACCCATCATCACCAGCCCCACCACTCTTGTCCCCTTTCCCCTCCCCCCCCTCTTCCCCGCAGACCGTACCCTAAAAGTGACGCGACTTCTGCAAGGGACAAAAAACCCTTCTCTCCCTGTCACCTGCACGGAGCAGGGAACTGTCTGTGCGAGTCCTTCTTCGGGGTGAGCCTCTCCTGGTACTCGGCTTTTTCAGGGTTAAGAGGTTTGAAATGTCGCCTTCAAAGCACGAACCCAAAGATGGGGCTGCCAGTCCACCCGAGGGCCAGCGTGCCGTGCTCCTACGGGGTTTGGGCGTTCGTGGGTTTTGTCAGGTCCTGTTTGCTCGTTTTGAGCAGAGCGCCTTCAGTGAAATAAACACCTGATAGCGAAAAGATCATCTCCAGCTATTGCTAGCAGTGACCACTTTACTAAGTATCAACTTAGTAAACTTTGCCCGTACTTTATTTGCAAATGCTGCTTTCCCCTTCCGAAGAGGACAAAAAGCCGGCAGTAGGTGTTCAGGCAGAAAGAGCTTTATGGAACTTTAAGGCAAGAATTAATCTGAAGGGATAACATTTTTTCGCCTGTTTCTGCACAGTGGTTGAAGAAAAAGGTGGGTCGGGGAATTCTGCTTGTCAGATTGAAGGGGGAAGAAACTTCTGCAGAGTTGAGTAAGTAAATGGTGTATGAGCCCGATGGTGCTGTGTAATGAAAATACAGACCTAAGCTGCAGCTACTAAACCAAAAGGGACTGAATCACTGTCTGCATCCCGCAAAAGGGACATTCAGCGTGCCTTCCCCTGGCAGCCCTGACTTTCAGCTCCTTCTGCTGCCAGGCAGCTTGACAGTGTACCCCGGGCACTTTCTCTTAAAATTTGAAAAATCCCGGCAGCGATGGTGCTAAGTGTTTGGAGAAGAGGAGATGCCTGTTTTAAAAACAACTCTGATTTTTACACCGCTCCGCTTCTTTTTCCCTCTCCTTTGCTCCCGTTTAAAGAACTTGCTATTGTTTAAAGAGACCCCATTGAACTATTTCCTGCTCATTGTCACCTCTCTCCCCCTCGCCCTCTATCCAGGGATTCTCACGGAAAGGTAATAAACTTCCCTCACACCACAGACCGTCGCAGCCCCGGAGAATGCAAACTATTACAACACCAGCCGGCGGGAGTGCTTCAGAGCAGCCCTCTTTTCCCTCGTCCTGGCCCTTGTTTTTGTGTCAAATAACTTTAAAATAAATTCATCCCGCTGCAAAATTTCACCCAGGAGGTTGAGCCTCTCCTCTTGCCCGCAGGAACTCGCGGGGTTTTCTCCTTCTTACACGAAACAAAGCCTTTAACTATCGATCTGTTTTTCCAGAAGTATGTTTTTCTTTAGGTGGGATGGCGGGTGACTATCGATCTGATTTTCAAAAAAATAACTTATGTGGCATGGCTGGAAACCATCACCATCGAGCATCTCGGCTTTGCTGGTGCTATGAGGCAAACTCTGAGACTTTTCTCACGGGTGGGCTCTTGGGCTCGCTAAAACCCGGGTAGCCCGTGCTGTGCCAGGCTTGTGGCCAGCCGCTGTACAGTGCGGATTCTGATCTTTGGCTGATTTGCTCGCAAGGTTTGGCGCTGCCAGCTGCACCCTTCCCTGCCGCAGAAGTTTCTGACAAGGGGGCAGTGGCAGGCGCGGGGGGAAAGCGGCGTGCGGGGCGGGGTGCTGCCGTGTGCCTGCGGCCGCCTGGAGAAAACGACTTCCCGTTTCTTCCCCTAAATATGAATCCGCGGCGGGAGTGCCTCCCGTCCAGGACTGCCCGCCTAGAAGCGGGCCGGGGGTCTCGCTGCGCCGGGAGGCGGGAGGGTGCCGCGCTGGCCGGTTGTGAGGCTGTTGCCGAGATGGGCCATTTCCTCCGCGGCTGCCGGAGCCCCGGCCCCGGCGGCTTTGATAGAGGTGCAAACATTTGGGGGCAGATTTACATAAAATAGCCGCGTTTAATCCCGCGGGCTGCAATTAACATCACAGGCTGCCGCGGGCTCCGTTCTGATATGGCCGCGGGCGGCCAATGGGCAGCGCCGCCCGCGCCGATCAAAGGCGCCGCCCGCCAATCAGCGGGGCCCCCCCGCCGGCGCGGTGATGTCACCGGGGGGGCGTTTATGGCGGGCTATAACAGCGGCCCGGCCCGCGGAGGTGGCCCGGGTCCGGCTTGGTTGTGTTGCTGCCGTGCCAGGGCGCTGCCCCGCGGGCGGGCGCGGGGCCAGGATGAGCTCCCCCGGCGCGGAGGGCGCGGGCAAGCCCCCGCAGTACCGCGTGGACCACCTGCTGAGCGCCGTGGAGAGCGAGCTGCAGGCGGGCAGCGAGAAAGGAGACCCCACGGAGCGGGAGCTGCGCGTCGCGCTGGAGGACAGCGACCTGTGGCTGCGCTTCAAGGAGCTCACCAACGAGATGATCGTCACCAAGAACGGCAGGTAGGGAGCGACCCCCGCTGCCTCCCGACCCCGGTTCCGGCCGCCCGCCCGCNGGGGGCGAGGGTGTCCCGGCGGCGGGGTCGGGGGTCGCGGGCTGCCCGCCGCCGCCGTGCCTCGCGCCTCCGTGTCGCCCCGCAGGAGGATGTTCCCGGTGCTGAAGGTGAGCGTGTCGGGGCTGGACCCCAACGCCATGTACTCCTTCCTGCTGGACTTCGTGGCGGCCGACGGGCACCGCTGGAAGTACGTGAACGGGGAGTGGGTGCCGGGCGGGAAGCCGGAGCCGCAGGCGCCCAGCTGCGTCTACATCCACCCCGACTCGCCCAACTTCGGCGCCCACTGGATGAAGGCGCCCGTCTCCTTCAGCAAAGTCAAACTCACCAACAAGCTCAACGGCGGCGGGCAGGTAAACACCGGCACCGGGACCTGTCGGTCAGCGGGGCTGCACCGGCCCGGCCCTGCGGGCTCGCTCTCTCCTTCCTGCTCATTTTCATACTGTTCTTACCAAACGTGCTGGCATGGGTCGCGCCCCTCCCTGCCCCCCCCAGTTCATTCATTCATTCATTCATTTTCCACCGAGGATGGGTGCCTTGATGTTTTATAACTTTCTCTTTCTTGAAAATATCTTTCTGGTCTAAATATCTGCTAAAGTTAGTGGTGCGGTAGATGAATCTTTCTGGCTGATTTATCATTGATGCATTTGTGACTCTGCTAGTGCCTTGTCAAGTAACAGGGATGAGGATAACTGCACAAAACGTTGTGGTGTCTGTCCTCAGTGTGCCTTTCCTTCTCTCACAGCTTCAGTTTTAGCCTTTATTCGTACCTATTGTGTTTTCCACCTCTGATGGAAAGGTGGATACATTAAAACCCGAGTGCCCGTTGTGCCTGCTAGCATCTGCCACTACTCTGTCACTGCTCACCTGCTCTATTTGTTCACAGATCATGTTGAACTCCCTGCACAAGTATGAGCCACGGATCCACATAGTGCGAGTGGGTGGCCCACAGCGGATGATCACCAGCCATTCCTTCCCGGAAACCCAGTTTATAGCTGTGACAGCCTACCAGAATGAGGAGGTATGCACAGCGGGGAAGAGAGGATGCCACTACTGGGAGGTTTCAAGTAGCAGCGTGTGCGTGTTACAGAGCAAAATAATGGATCTCCTTTTGCGTTTTTCAGTTCTTCCTGTGCTTTCTTTGAAGCTAAATATAAAAGATGAAGTTAATGTACATAGAAGCCCTGTGAATGAGTGAACGATAGAACAAAGTTCTGATCACCGTTTGTCTCAATACGTGCTGTAAATTTGGTATAGGGGAATAATTTTTAAAAGACTCTGTGGGGGCAAACAGCTATGGAAAAAATACAGTTGTCATTTTCAGCTACACAGTGAAATGACTGAATGCACCATTTTTGGAGTGGCGCGTTTTCTGTTAGCCCAAATGCATGTCTGTGTTGAGTGAAGTTGTAATTATCAAGTTTTCTGAGATTTCTTCGATGTCCAATCTGCTCTGGCTTGAAATGTGAAGGCTTTTATAACTATTTAGTTTACTACCTTTCTTAGGTGTTTCCTTAGATGATCAGTGAACTCAGGCAATTCAGTCTTTTAAAATTTGGCAGAGAGACTAACTCCCAGTCCTTTAATAATACTTCAGACTTTAAGGAGCTGTTTAATTCGTGCCCATCAGTTGCTATTATGGGCCTACTTTTATTTCTTCAAAAATCTGTGATTTTATCAACTTCAGTGGATAGTCCTAATTCAAATCCTAATATCAGTGTGATAATGAATGGTGATACATGTGAATAAAGATATTTGTTGTTGTTTTTAGATCACAGCTTTAAAAATTAAATACAATCCGTTTGCAAAGGCATTTCTTGATGCAAAAGAAAGGTGAGAGCTCTTAAGTTAATTCTAAAATGTGAATTTTTTAGATAGATTTGTGAAGGCATAGTCTTAACTAATACAACACGGTTTCTTTTACAGAAGTGATCACAAAGACATGATGGAGGAGGTGGGGGACAACCAGCAGTCTGGGTATTCACAGTGTATGTTTCCTTTCATTGCGCATCACGAGTGTAACTTTGATTTCTTCCATCTACTCTCTGTTAAGTTAAACAAAGCTCTGAGACCAGTGCTTGATGGCTGGCTTGTTAGTTCGCAGGGAGAGGAATGTTACCAGTCTCTGTGGTTGTGGTTCATGCATGTTTATGGTTGTATAAAGACTATAATCTCTGTGTGTGGTTAGGATTTATTGCACTCAAAATCATTTAATAGAATCTTGCAGAGTTGCCTTCATGTTCAAAAAGACATCTGCCTTTTTATACAAGGACAGCAATGTTCACATGGACATGGAGACAAAAGTTTATTTCATAAAATTTATTGAGACAGTACTTATGTTTTAAGTACTCTAAGGAAATTATGGGCGTTAGCTTTAAAAAGTTTTTTCAGATGATTGAAAAGCATTAGGGTTTTAATGATTTCTGTTTTAACAGATGATTGACAACAAAAATGACTGCAGCCTTATAAAGGATGTGGGAGTTGATTTGCAGTAGGAATTATTTTGTTTCAGAGAAAATACTTAATTTTTAAGAGGAGTTCTTAGCAGTCTGAGAAACTTCAGAGCTTAGCTATAGATGGAGACCCCCAAAGAGCAAGTTAGAACTGAATACTGTGCTAACAATTACCGAGCACACACTGCCTATATATGGAAGGGTTTAACATTTTCCATATTTCCTTAGTGTGGCTGTAATTAAATAGTAATTTAAAAAACAAGTTAGCTTAGCCCAAGAGTTTTTCTAAGCTGTTTTCTAATTTTCCTTCATGGGAGCATTTAGCAAAGTTATAAAGATCCAGATTTTTCAGCTATGTTGAAAGTCAGTTTCCTTTCCTGAGCATGCATTTCCTCACTGTTCAGTTATTTGTCTCCTTGCTATGATTCTCTGCCTGGCTGCACTACGCACCCCTCTTAGAGACCTCTTGCTACCCACAGTAGGGAGCTGGCTTATTCCTGGGAGTGGGACTCTGTGCCCACCTGCCAATCCTCACACCCAGTTTGGAGCCCCTCTGCCGCTGTCCCCTGCCCACAGCTGTGAGAGGTACTCATCGCTGAGGAACCACCGGCCCACCCCCTACGCCAACCCCTACGTGCACAGGAACAGCTCGCCAAGTAAGTCTGAGGCTGCAGCTCTGGGAAGAGATGGGGACTGAGATGGGTGCATGCCTCCAGTGTCTTTATAATTGAGGGTCTGATTTTGTTGGTTTCTTTCACCAGTGGCTGTAGTTAATGTCTGTCTATGAACTTGCCACCACTGGATGGATAGAAACAACAAGGAGCTAAGTAAACTGCAGAGTTTTTAAAAAAGTGTGCTCAGAAGTAGCCAAGTATCTTAAGACTTAGTAACTCAGCCACTAGGTACTTAAGGGTGAGAAGGACATTTTTAAGTGGGGTTTTCTTGTTTGTTTCATTTTTTTTTCTTCTGGCAAAGAAGAGTGGTTAACAATTTTTGCTGACAGGGTGTAGAGATATTGAAGGTGCCCATTTAAAAAAAAAAAAGTATTATTTTGAATTATGAAGTAATACATGGGCTTCTAGACGCAGCCTGACCAATCTTGTATGTAGTTTTGTTGTTCATTTTGAAGTGGAAAACTAGCTTTCTGTGAAGTTTTCTTCCATCTTCATGCAAGTTTTGGGACTTAAGAAAGAATAAAAGAGCAAAACTTCTTTCTTGTTTCCTGGTCCTCAGCAAAGAACCTCGTTCCCTTAGCTGACTACCACAGCAGCTTCTTTCTTGCTTTGCGTGGCTGTATGGGATTGCCTTTATAGCTTCCCAGTGACCCTGCTGTGTGAGCCAGCCAGTCTGGGTCACAAGCCAAGTAGTCTAAGCCACAGTCCAGTAACTCCTGATGGTGCCTAAGGTGGATTTCAAGGCCCAAGGTGGGCCTTGCTGCTCAGCTCAAAACTATGATGTGTTATCCAGTGCTAAGCTTGTTATCCAGCTTTGCTGGACTGTTACTGCCAGTGCAAGTGATGGAGATAAATGTGTTCTGGAAGGTGGAAGGTCCCCAGGTGATTGGGACAGTGCAAATAAAGAGCCCTCCTTTTCCCACTACCTGAATAAGGTAGCATGTGCTGAATTAGCAGCTGCTTTGCAGACAGGTTTTTGGCCATAGGCCCTTCACAGAAATAAGATTTTGCAGTTATGAGTTGAGCAAAACAGCACATCAGGGCAATGCCAATGAAGGTGTGAGCTTGACACAACTGATTACCGGCTTCGTTTTTTTCCTTGTGTGTATGTGTAATTTTACCTTTTTTTGTTTTTTGTTTTTTTTTTTTTTTTTTTTTTTGTTTTTTTTTCCCCAAGGTAGTAGTGGGGAAGGATGGTTTAAACCTCTTTGTTGCATTTAACTACGAGATTGCTGTTTGGCTTGATTCTAGTGTTTGTAAGTGAATGTGTTTTCTCAGCAGCCTATGCTGACAACTCCTCTGCCTGCCTATCCATGCTGCAGTCCCATGACAACTGGTCTTCTCTGGGAGTCACTACACACACAGCAGTGCTGCCCATGGGTCACAGCACTGGCACAGCCACCAGTTCCAGGTAGGAGTTCATCCCTCAGCAGCCCTCAAATCTCTGTATTGGTACTTTCTAGGAAGAAAAGGCTGAAAAAGAAGGTAAAGAGTCACCAGCATATTAGAAGTCTTTTTGGCCATTGGTATGAACCATTAGCACTCTGTAGGGTAATGAGAAGGACTATCCACAAGGAAAACAGATTGAAGAAACAGGAATTTTTTTCTTATGATTTTGTTTTGGAAATGTAGATACTTGCGATAGCAATATTTGATAAACTAAAGATTACAAATTGCTTAGACAAACATAGATTGAATTTGAGGATGCTCTCTTAAGTTTCATCTTTCTTATGCATAATGGTGTTTAAAAAGTTTCTTTTCTTTATCCCTTTCATTTTGGCTGGTCACAGCTTTCCCAGCCATCTCTATAAACCCTTGTTCTGCTAGAAATGATGGAGCAGCGAGCTGTAGTGTGGAGACGGAGCACACGCTTAGGGCAGTAATTCTTAACTTAAGCATTGCCACGCTTACCAGCATAGCATGGAATTGTACATGTGGTGAAAGTCTTTGATATTTTGTGATCATAAAAACGAATCTTTTCTCCTCTTTCTGCTTATCATCTTAATTAAACTTTTGGATCCTTTAGCAAAAATTTAGCTTGCATTTAGTTCCTTAGAGCTAAACTTGAAAATTCAAAGAGATGCAGAAAAAGTGGTAAAATATTTGCTATTAACTGCAGAGGGACAAGATGTGGACATCTTTTTAGCAGTTCAGATCTACCATTCATGCATTTTTGCATTTGAACCATGCAGACTGACACTTACCTGTTAATCCGGCTATGTACTATTACCCAGTATGAGTTAAGTGTATTACTGAACATAAGTTTTAGTCCTGAACACAAATTATCTGAGTAAAGAGGTCCTTCTAGCACTTTTCTCTGTCTGATCCCTAGGATACATATTTAGGAAGTTGCAAAGTTCCCTGAGTTTCAATTTCTGCACTGAGTTGTTCACTAGGTAAAACCAGTAGAACTGGAACTGTGGAACCTCAAGGAAGGCTTTTCTGCCACTCTTTTTGTCTAACCCCCTGTCTGTTGGAAAACAGGGAAGTTCAGTTTGTTTGTGGGGGTGCCATGAACACTAATTCTGCCTGGGGGTCCTTCTGGCTGGGAACTGCCTAGAGAATTTCACTGTCTGCAGCAAATGGACCTGTCTTGGGGACTGCGTTGTGATCTGAGGAGCTGCCAGCAGGCACTAGAGTCACTAATAACTCGTTATATTTATGGCTTTCCCCTTGCAGTCAGTACCCCAACCTGTGGTCTGTGAGTAACAGCACCATCACGCCGGTGTCGCAGCCGAGCGGGATGTCCAACGGGCTGAGCTCCCAGTTCCTGCGTGGCTCTCCAGGACACTACTCTGCTCTGCCGCACCCGGTGACAGCCACCTCCTCTGCCTCGCCCCTGTACGACGGCGCAGCGCCCACGGACCTGCCCGACAGCCAGTACGACACCTCTGCACATGCCAGGCTGGCATCCACCTGGACACCTGTCACCCCCCCTTCCATGTAAACCCAGGCCTCCTCCTCTAAGACACTTTTAGCTACTGAGTTACTTTAGATGCTTAATCCTCGAGGAAGAGAAAGAGGAGACATGAAGGAAACCAACCAAAAAGCATCTGCACTGCTCTGCATAGAGCACCCACATTATACCTCTTATAGTGAACGGTGTATCACTGACTTCATGTAGAGTTTACAAACCTGGTGAGTGTGCAATTCTGAGAGCAGATTCACTGCTTTTAATAATTTTTTTTCTTTTTAAAATTTTGATAGACCTAAGTTTTAAGATATTTACTTGGATTCCAAATTTCTCGGTGCTCTGATATATTTGGACCTGAAATTTGGCATCGTTCTTGAGTAAGTTACTCCTAACTGTTTTTCAGTTAACCTTTTTAAATGGCAAACTTAGCTATAGTCATGAGAAGACTTTTATTAACCATCCAGTTAGAAGCTTTCTGAAATATGCACAAATGTAGCTGAGGAGTGAAGTTTTTGGAAAATCATGTGCACTAACACGTATTTGCTTTGCAAATACGTTGTGTTCTTAACTGTATGCTTATTTCCTTGCTGCTGAACTAATGTCGAGACAATCTGCAAGAACTCTGTTCTTCCCAATAGAAACAGTATTAGTGTTTTGTCTAAAAAGTTTACCCAAAAGACTCCTTTTAGAGGTAAGTTTTGCTGTTTGTTGATATAGGTTTCAAATACCTATCAGCTTAGCTAAACGTCTCATTTTCAAACAGACATTGTCTAATTAGGAGCCCTATCCAAAACCTGTTTGAACCATTGAAAATACATCATCTGGTGTTTTGTTTTGGTTTTCTTGAATCTTTGGCTCAGGCCGTAAGAAAAGGAATTCAACACCTAGGGAATCATTCTAATTTATTTTATTCCAATCTTGTACTCTGATCTGTATTTATTATTTGGTAAGTTACAACTTTATCTTCTACATGTTAAGATATGTAAATAATCCCTCAATCTACAGTGTACTCTTTTAAGACAATCATGTGTGGGTTATGTCACCCCATGGCACATTGAACAGCATAGATGTAAGTATTTAACTTACTGGAAGAGGGAAATCTGTAGTTGCCGAGGATTTTGCACAAAAGTGCAGGTATACTAAGATTTAAAACACACTGTCCGCTTGACTTGCGGGAAGGAACAGGTCTTGATAAAATATTTCCTTCATTATTGGTATGAAGTAATGTGATCCAAATTCCTAATACAGTCTAACCCAAAACATTGGCTAAAAGTGTGCCTTTAGACGTGTCTCTTTCTCCCACTCACTCTGGCAAATACATATCATGAGGAAAGTGAGTTCTTTTGCATAAGCCATAATAAATAACTTGTATAATGAAGTGCCTAATATAGCAAAGCAATATTCTGTATCAGGGAATTCCTTAAATAACTCATTGATGTGTGCTGCAGTGGCAGCTCTAAGATGAAAAAGCAAATATTTGCCACCATTTTGGTCTGTTTGATACCCTTTGGGCATCTAGAAAGGCTTTGTCAGGGCTTTTTCCCTGCAGAAGGGTCTGTGTGTGACTGCAGGAAGCAGTCTCCCAGAGGTACTCCAGCAGGAGACAGCACCAGAAGTGGATGGCTGCACAGCCACACCCTCTGTCAATATGTAAATATTGATCTAAGTGCTCCTATTTTATTGTGAAGGTAAATCGTGTAAATGATGTAAGTGTATTGTTATTTAGACTATTTTGTAGAAATTAGCAGCATATTTCATTGTGAGGTTTTATACTTGTATTTCAGGCATATAATTTAAGTTTAAAAAAAAAAAAAAGTAAAGATTCTTAAGAAAAACTCCATGCTTGATTTTCAGTTTGTGGGGGCGGTGGGGAAGGTGAAACAAATGCACATCAGCCTTATTGAACCTACAGTATGCTGACCTTCCACTGAGTGGTTTCACAGATTATTCCTGTTGCACGTCAGCCTCTGTCTGTGGGCGAAAGTTCAAAGAGTTCTCATCCACGTCTCCCTGCTTTCTCCACCCTCATCTGTTTCTCCCTTGTTTTGGTAAATCCTTGGCTGACTGGTCTTCAGAGATGACTGCTGCATTTGGTGCTGGGTGAAAGCTCTTTTCCCACACTGACCAGTTTCTAGAGTAAATGCTGGGGCTGGATGCAAGCCTGGTGGCTGCTGTGCTATACCTTGATAACCAGATTTTCAAGTGTGTTTCTGAATCCCTACCCCCAGGAATAAATGCCAAGCTGCCGCCTGGCACTTTCAGCTACTTCTGGAGTCTGTTATCAGCCGATCAGCACTGCTGTGGCTCTGTGTGCAGCTGAGCATGCACATGCCTCGAGAGCTGACGTGGTGGGGGAGCCCAGCTCATGTTGGGGAGGGAGCCAGCTTTATCCCTTGCCCCAGAGCTGTGTCCTCAAAGCAGACACGTCAGGGGAAGAGGATGATCAATCTGCTGTAGAATCATTTAGTTTGGAAATGACCTTTAAGACCATGGAGTTCAACCCTTAACCCAGCATGGCAAAGTCCACCACGCAACCATGTTTCTGAGTATCACATCTACACACCTTTTAAATACCTCCAGGGATGGGGATTCCACCGTTGCCCTGGGTACTCTGTGCAGTGAAAGGGACCCATAAAGCAGGAGAGAGGTGTGAGGCCTAGGGCTGGAAGCTGGGTAGGACCCTTGGCACATAGCCCACTGTGGCTCTTTCCCCCACAGAGGCTTGCATGGAGGACAGCCCACAGCTGCTGCTCAGCACAGGGGTCAGTGGTTTCTCAGGTTCTTGCAGACCTTGTACTGCAGAAGTGATTCCGTGTCCATGTGGACAAAAATAGTTGAGTCTTCTTGTTATAAGAATGAACTATGGCTCTCTGAACTAACCTGCCTGCAGCTAGGGCCTTTGGGCTGTGAATGGAGGAGCGCAGCTTGCTTAATGCTGGTATCAGATGCATCTTACCTAGTTGCCTTTTTTTGGTGTGGGATTTTTTTCCCCTCCCATACTTTTTAATTAAAGAAACCAAAACCTCTCATTGAATGCAATTTGAAAACCACTTTAGAGCAGATGGACAATTTCAATTATCTACGTACTCGCACCTGAAAATGAACTTTGTGTGACCAGTGTGGAGAAGCTTTTCTCACCTGTGGGCTCTGGGCAGCAGTGCTGTGCTGTGCTCCTTCCTCAGCTGCTGGCTGGTGCAGCCCTGGGGCTGCTGGTGGAGGTGAGAGGAAGGCACCAATGTAGGTGGCATTTCCAAATGCTGAGGAAGGCTGTGGTGTGAGATGGCTCGCCACAATCAGCCCCACCTGTGAGTTTGGCTCTGCTGTTTCCCTGTACCAGCTCCACTATGACCCCTGACCCTGCTGCACACCAGATGAACACTGAGGCTACAGACTACCGGGAGAGGTTCAAATGCCTGGGAACTAAGCTGTCAGCAAATGCTCAGAACTCTTAGGAAACCTCTACTGTTTGCCATCTCAGTGGGTCAATGCTTTTTATCTGTATTTTCCTTTGGGTAATAAATAATTGCTGGCTGTAAAAAAACCTTTGTAAAACCCTCATCCCAGTTGTGCAGAAATGTCTTGCTCTGCCTCCAAAAGCCATGTCAATGCTGAGTTCTAAGCAGGTGTAAAATGTGAGATTTGGTATTCCCATGCTTGTTGACAGCCTGACCCTCCCCTATAGATGTCAATTAGATTTATGAATTCAGATAATACACATTAAGGCAGTGCATCACTCATGTAAATATAAATAAAAAGTAATAGAAATCAAAAGTAAAAAAATTAAACCCCCCAAATATATTTGAAGACAGGTGTAAAGAAGACAGAAGAAGAAACAGTTGTTTTTTTTTTTTTAACCATGCAGAGACTCATTCTAGAGGCTTATATCTGTGCAGAAAATAATTTCTTCTTTAGAGGTTCTGGCTTTAGCTGTTCTTGGATGTCTGTGCCTTTGGCACCTGAGGTAAAGAAAATGAGGGAGCCAGTCTGAGTGGTGCATGGTGCAGTTCCAGTATTTCTCATAATGTCTAATAGACCTTGCAAACACATTTTTGACAATGTAGAAAATTATTTGAGAAGATAACAATTCAAACCCAGGTTCTCCCACTGTACACACCACAGTGATATCAAGGGTCTGGACACTGTGGGCTTTGAAGCCCAAGATTGTATGGCTGGCTACAGCAGTTGCTTTTGTAAACAGAGAAGGCACAGGGCTTCTCAGGAATCTCCTCCTGGAGCTACCGGTGCTCTACCATTCACAGAATTTGTCCTTCTGTCCTTTGTGTTCATCTGCACTCCCTGCTCTCCTAAGTGGACACTGCTAGTTTTATTCCTGTCGTTGTTAGCTGAAGTGCTGGCTTGTGTTTATCATGTTTATCATTATTCAAGTCTATCTACAGTGGCAATAGGAGCAGGGGAGGTGCTGAAGCTCATTCCCAGTGAAGGCTTCCCCGAGGTGGATGTTGGCTGGTCAGTGTGGAGCAAAGAGCAGCCCACTGGGGCTGCCATGTATTGCATACCTCCTGTATGATCACACAGCTCACTGCAATTCAAATTTCAAGCCAATGAAGGCTTCTCTCCTCCTCCACCCACTTCTTTTTAAGGAATGGCACAGTTACCATAACATACTTCTGGTGCTACTGACATGTCTCTGAGCCTTGTCTCCCAAGGCACCACCTGAGATGGTGCCACAGGTCCAGAAGAAGGTCTAGAAGACCAGAGGACTTCTAGAGATGACAGTCTCTACCCTCTGGGCAAGCAGCTTGAAGCTTTTTCTTGCTTTTCCCTCTCCTTTCTCAGTCTTGCAGCACTACAAAAATAGGTTACTCTTTCTTGATGCTAGTAAACTAATTAATTGCTTCAGCAGCTCTGTCAATGCCAATTATTCCTCTGTGATATGCAATTACCAGACTTGTACCAGAGAGTTGGAAGGGATTTCCTGAATCTAATTCCTTAATTATAGAAAATCTTTTCACCAAGACCTTTTGGGAAAGCACCGGGGTTTCTCTTAAAAACAATGGGTGAGATTCTGGGGAGGTTTTTGTGTGTGCCTCTGTACCTGTGGCAAGTAGTGTTGCTTTTTTTGTTTGGCAGACTTTTGCAGCCCCCTTGCTTCTCACTGCTTAGGAGCTATCTTTTAATTGCCAGCTGAAATTTATCTGTAATAGTCTTATGTCTATCTGATCTTGAGCCAAAACCTATTCCCAGCTTAAATGATATCTTCTCCCTTGGTAGTCTTTAAGCTAATATGCATTGTTAGAAAGTAATTTCTCAGCCTCTCTTTTGGTAGGTTATAAAAATCCTCTCCTCCTCTGGTAGCTTTCGCTCTCCTGCTGGCCCTCTGTCTGTGTCTGGCTCGGTGAAAAGGGAGAGATGGAGTTTCTGTGGTACAAAGCATGGGTGTGTAGAAGAGCCCATGCAATGGCATACTTCTTCCCTATTTCCACTGGTATTAGCCATTTTGATAACTTTGAAAAATGCATTTTCATTATCTAGAGTTACATCAGTGATTGACTGGTCATGGTGATGCACAAGCTTCTTTAGCTATTTTTTGCTAATGAACTCCCATCTTCTGTCAGAAAGTGTTATTAATCTCTTGACTGTGACTTTGCCCTTGTCCCTGTCAGCTTTATACCACTTCCATTGCTCCCCAGTTTTCTAGTTTGTCCTGTGAGATATCTCCCTTTTGCTCTGCCTTAATGGCATCTTTTAACCTCACATCTCCAGGAGATTTTGTCAATGATATCTTCACTTTTGGACTAAGACATTAATGAAAGTGCTAAATCTCCCATTAGCTTTTCTGCCTTTGCCTCCTCATTATGTCCCCTCTTCCTCAGTGAGAACAGAAGCAGGATTGAATGCTTGTGGGAAAAAACCCTGTATTAGCCTTAATTCCCATCATGCTCTAATGGTACAGTGACCCCACTTCTCTCTCTCCTCTCTGTGCACATGGACTGCAGGTGTTCTGGTCCTCACTCTTGGCGGTGCCTGGGGTCTGGCTTGCAGCACTTGGCTTCTCTGAATATTGTTCAGTGACCTCTCCTTGCAGTGTCGTCCAAGGCCCATGTTATGTTGGTCAGTATAGGAAAAGTTACACAGGCAACCTGGAAAAAAAACACTTGTTGAATGGGAAAAAACCCAGAGAAGCCTGACAAGACACGTGGAAAGGAAATCAGAACATTCAGCAGCTTGTGAACGACATCTGCCTGTTTGTTCATATTGGTGATCCTGGATCCAACGCTAGTTATGCAGGGGCTGGTGTGCAGGCTGGAGAGCTCGTGGTGCATCACGAAAGGCCTCATGGCCCTGCAGAAACTGGGCTGCCTTAGCCCACGGAGCTGGCACGCAGGTGGCACAGACCCACCTCACTGCTGGCTGGCCTCTGTGGGCTCTGATGGGGAGCAGGCAGGTGATGGTAGTTTGGGTGGGCACAGGTGGGACTATTGGAGCAGGGGGAGCCAGCTGACTGTGTGGGAGGTTGATCCATCGGTGGGGAAGAGAGGGAATTGCAGATATATTTGGGATGTGCAGGATAGTGGTGAGCCTGTCTTTTTCCCTTAGAAACAGCTAGCCTGGAGCTTGCAGGTAAGATGTGGAATGTCTCCTGGCCTGGGGTTATGCTGTGGGGCTGGTGGCACTGGGAGAAATGAGCTGCTGATTGGTGAGGTCTTTTTCAGTACGTCCTGCTGGGGCAGAGCAGCTGCTTGCCCATATTGCTGTGGTGGGATGGCCCAGAGAGCTGGAAGCTTGGTCCTGGGAGCTGCCCTGGGCACAGCCTCCACAGCAGCAGCTTGGCCCAGTGTACTCTAGGTGCTCACTAATGTACTTAACTAATGATTGTTTCTGCCAAGAGAGCTGCCTTTAGCTGCTGCAGGCCTCTCTTGCTTCCAGGCTGGAAAAATGCTTAATCTTCTGCCTTTCCTGGGGGGTAGGGAGGCAGTTGGTGATCCTGGCTTGTTGCTGAACCTGCCAGTGCTGAGGAGGAAAGGGCATCCTCAATGAAGGGGAGCTGGCTGCTAGCTGGAACCTGGAGACTCTGCCAGCCTTCATAAATACAAACTCCTTTTAGTGTCAGAAAACCTAGAAAAGGAGGTTCCTCTAAGAAAAGCCTGAAATTGGCTGGTAACTGGCTTTATCTTGACTTCATTTTAAATTCAAGGTGGCTTCTTCTAGTTACCCTGCACTATCATTGGCACTGTTTTACAAAAGGTTTTGGCTTGTTGAGTTCTGGGCACTGCACTAAATGTGTGAAACTTAATTCTTGATTTATCCTTCACCTTAATATCATATTTGTAGTTGTAATTGCGAAACTTTAATAATTCTGAGAACTTCCCACATGAAAGCTCTTGTTTCAATGCCTAAGAAGTGGAGTCCCATGCTGCGTCTTGTGCCTGAATTACTGTCCAAAGGTGTATGGTCTGTGTGAGAGGTATTTACAATTCTTGTAATCCAAGATAATTATGTGTTCTGGTTGTCCCACTCTTACTGGATGGCTCATATAAGTTTCCATCATCTATTCTTTGCCCAGTTGTAGGTTGACTATGGTGGGTGGGAGGGGGAAGAGAAATTTCCACTCGCCCCAGCAGCAGGTTTATGCAGTTCCTGTAGTTAATTTACATCTCTGCAAAATGAAATGCAGTCTTGCTATGCATGCCTGTGGAAACTTCTGCCTTGTTCCTGTTCTTTTGGTTTGTACAAATTCAAACTCTCAAAAATACCCCAAAAAGCACCTGCAGGCTGGATGTATGCTTTTCCTATGCCCTTGGCAGCCAAAGAATCTGTCCCCTTTTGGTGGTGCTTCAGCTGCTGGCAGGATGCTTGCAGGGCAGGAGCTGGGGATCTGTGCAGAGGAAGGGGGAAATCCAGGCTTAGGGTAAGACATGTAGGTGGAAGGGGAGCACTGAGCCAGGAAACTTGAGAAAATGAGTCCTGTCTTGCATTCATGGAAACCTTCTTATCTCTCTGACTTGATTATTTGTAGCGAGTGCAGTGATCTCTTCTACAGAGAGATCGTAGAGGATTGCCATGCTGTCACTGGGGTTTTCAGGTAGATAGTAACATGAAATTAATTAATGAGAGTGGGTGTGATTACCCTAGGCTGGAGTTACTTTTTTAGCACACTAAAAATAACAAGCAAGTGTAAGCTAACTTGAATATAAGACTAGTGATGCCTTCCATTCTGGGATGAAAAAAAAAGAGATGAACTGTGGCAACTGGACATGAGCAGTTACTCCTCTATGTAGTTTTTTTTTTTTTACTTACAAGCACATTTTTCTATGTAGGTGAGGAATGGTACTAATCTTGAAAGCACTTGCTTTGCCAAACTACAGAGCTGTTGTTAGGGCATGCCAGGGAATTCTGCAAATATGCTGACTGCTGAAAAATGGTAGGAATTAAACAGCCCTTGAAAAATTGCCTGTCAGAAGACTGAATTTGTGTTTTTAAACTGACCAGTGAAAACAAACAAAGCTAACTTTTAAATTTGACTTGCCTTGGTTACTGCATACATGGCAGCATTCCCTCAGCTGCTAATTTGTCAGTTTAAGGAATGCATTTCTTTGTTGAATTTCTACTGTTACGTAATTAAATAAGGCAAACTTCATCTGCAGCTTTCAGAGAGCTCCAGAAGCTGGGTTTCAGCAGGTAGGTTCACCCCACAACCTGGCTTTCTCTTTTTCCTTGTATAAATTTGCACTGGTGAAGCTTGGCTCATGACATGCATGAATTCTATGTTCAGAAAGGCTGCCAGTATGGTCTATTTTGCTTTGACAGACTTGATATCAAATGGTTGTTAATTATCCTCAGTTTTATTCCACCTCTGTGTGGTGTGATTGTGGTGGTCCCCATCAAGTTAAAGATTGAAATTTATCACTGAAATGTCCATTTTCATCCTGAACCTTGAATTTCTTAGTTGTGTACAGTCTTTTTTTCTGTACTGTATGTTTTTGTTTGTTTGTCTTTTAAGAAAAATTCAAAGGCTCTGACAGATACATGTCTCTGCTTTAGTTTTCGTTCTGGAATAGGTTCTGGTGTGCTGCTGCCAATGAGATGGTCTCCATAAGCATGTATGTGTGTGCTGCCAGGCTCAGCCTGTTGGTTCTACTTGCAGCCTCATCCATGCTGCTTTCTGGTGCATTGCTTACAGAGAAGTGTTCTGGACCAAAATCAGGATTTGGAGAATGGACCCTTGTGCAGGAGCTTCCTTTCTGTAGGCTCTATCACCTTGAAATATTTGGAAACCCTTTGCTTTCTGCCCCTTGTGGTGAATTTCTGTAGGGTTTAGGGTGCCGCTGTTGGCACTCAGCAAGTATTTAGAGTTAGAAAAATTAAGACAGCTTTGTGATTAGGCCTCAGAAAGGAGCATTGCAGGAAGCCCATCCTTGTGCTGCCATACCCAAGTGGGCGCTCAGGATACAGCCCCAGCACTGTTTCTCCTCAGCTCTGTGCTCCAGATGTGGCACACGTGGTCCTTTGAGGGATGGGAGCTGGAGTTCTGCTGGCTGCCGAGGTGTGTCAAGGTCCTGAAGTGACCACCACAACCTCGCTCTTATTTCTAGAATAAGATCAAGCAGGTCTTGCCTATGAAGAACTGGTAGTTTCTCTTCTCAGACCTTGGTTCCAGTGCATCAGGGCTACTTCAATAAGGAAAAAATAAAAAATAAATGCGTTGGTATATTTTGGATAGTATAAAACACCCTTGATTGATAAATAACCCCACTGAAGCATCAGGCCTCCTCTTTGGGCTACTGCAAGCTTGAACCTCTCGTTTTTGCCTGCCTAATCAAAATTGTTTTGCTAGACCAATTACTAAAAAAAAAAAAAAAAAGAAAAATAGAAATCCAACAAAGCTCCAGTTGTTTTGAGCCAATTTTTTATTTGCCCGCTCAGATCCCTTTCAGAATTTCGAAGCAAGCAAGTACTTTATTACTCTCTCAAATGCTTTTTTCCCTCCCCCTTAGCCCCGTTCTGCTCTTCCCCTTCTCCATCCCGTAGGATGTCTTCTAGGCTCTCGGGGCGGGAGGGAGGGAGGGAGACCTCTCCGAGAGTGGGGCTGTAGCAGAGGAAAAGGCTTCACTGACGGTCTGTTATCTCCCTCTTGTGGACAGACTCTCTCTCCTGCCTACGGGCAGGTGAGGTTGCAGCAGGAGATGTGGTTTGGCACAGCTCACAACTGTAAATGAATTGCTAGGTAAGCATGTTGTGTACTAATTACTAAAGCACACTGGGTTTCCCTTCTCTGAGGGTGTAACTTTGAAGTGTGAACCAACCTCAAATTGGCCCCGTGAATAAATGCTGCTGCAAAGGAAACTATCTTTACGTTTACATTTGACAAAGCAGAAGTAAAATTTTTAGAGTTACCTTTCACATTTTGGCTGTCACTTGCTCCTTTTATCTATTGCTAATAAATTGCATTTTAGCAACAGAATTGCTACTGATTCATAGAGTGCTGTGGAAATTTTGGGTAACTTAACAAGGAGGAGAGCAAAATTTAGTTTAAAAGTGCATATCTGCAAGGTGCAAGAACAGCAACTTCAGATTTGCCTGTGTTATAGTCACTGTTTTTTGTACTGTCTTAATATGATCGACTCTAGTAAATCCATCCCTTACTTGTACATCTGCTCTGGCTCTGAGACAGCACTGCCAGGACTGCCTTGCTGAAAGTCTTGTCCTTTCTACCTTTGCTTTAATGGTATATGTGGTTGATGTTCTTGACTACTTTACATCTCTTTTGATTGAAGTTTTGAAGAGAAAAGCTGAGCCAAGGACAGGCGATGACATTTTGCTGGCTATGGTTTAATAAATGCCACCAAGTATGGGCAACTCTTGCACTGGTTAACTGTTGAGGTTTGTTCTCATATCTCTGAGTAAGTCTGTTAATGAACACATGCTTCTCCACTTTAGGTAATTTACTTTAAACCAAGTGCGCTTATAATGTGTCCTTTCTTTTTTGTATCTCTCGGCCTGCCTGGAATGCAAAAAGCCATGGGAGAGGAGAGTGTGAACCACTCCTTTGGACTGGGACTCTCTGGTCTGGCATTGACCAGAAAGCAAAGGCTTTCCCTCTGGGGCTCTTCACCGCTACCAAGAGGCTTTTCTAATTTGGAAAGAAGCATGCTAGACATATTATATAAGAAAAATCATAATTAAAAATAAGAACAATAAACAAGCCTATAGGCATGGAAAGGGCAGTATGATGGATGGGAAGACAGCAGTCCTCAGTGAACTCAGGTCTGCACTGCTCTGGCTGGTTTTTTGGTTTAGAGCTAAGAACCCTTCTCTTGCAAAAGGCAAATACACTCTCCTGGAGTGACATTACACTGAGACATGAAGCCAGGAGGCAGAGATGACTCATTGCAGTGTCCATGGTACAGTACAGTTTTCTATCTTGTTATCTGCCTCTGAGAGTGTATGAGGCTTCTTGCTGGCCCTGATAATCATGTTTGTGAGTGATACAGCAGTAAGAGGACTTATGCTCTGCTGTTAGCAAATACTCCATTCTGCATTTGACCCTTAAAGGCCCTTATGGATGTATGCATTGTTCACTGCATATTTACGCACGTTTTAACTCTGTTTTGGTAGAGGGAAATACACCAGTTTACACTCAGTGCCAACACTGTATAAAAGTGTATTCTGAAGCTAAGCTCACTGTATTAAAAAGTACACATAGCTAACCAGGTAAGTAAGATCAGACACACTCATTAAAATACTTGTCTAATTACTTAGAGCCTTGTGTTAATGCTTAGTTTAAAAGCTGCTTCTCTTGGAACTGGCTCAGGTTTTCCAAAGAAGAACTTTGACAGAGGGGTGAATCTTTTTGGGAGTGTGGAATCTGATTATCTAAATCTAATGTTCTCTTTGTTGTCGCTTTTATTTACTATTCACAGAAGGGAAAGCTGCTTTACTGTAAAAACCTGCCATAGGTAGACATTTGTGACCTAGGATAAACAAGAGATTATTTGGGCCAAAAAGTACTAGCAGCATGTGATGGTCAGGCAATGAATGCACATGCAAAACTTGAATCAATACTGTTCCTTCCTTTTTTTATGACATTTCCCCTGAAGCCAAAGCAGATAGTGCCATACCCAGTGGTGCTTTCTGATTCATGCTATCACTGAAGTGTGATCTGCTGTTATGCCTGGGGTGTTTCTCCAGCCTTCTGGGCATTAGCTGTTGCCAGCCCTCAAAGCTTCTTGGGAACAAACCCTCAACCCTTAGTGCTGGATTTCAGATGGGAAGAGATTGGAACATGGGTTGGTGCTGTGTGAGACCCACAGTGGGCTCTGGCTTAGGATCAAGTCCTTGACAGCACACTGTCACATTGACCTTCTGGTAGCAGAAAAGGACATTGGGGATAAACCTGTCTAGGGAGTCGGGTGGCCTAAATACACTGACATCTGCCTGCTTTAGGGGTGTTCAGTGCTCCCCTGGGCTGGGTGGATGGTCTGTAGCGCTGAGCCACTGGCTCAGCCTCCCACAATTACCCCCGAGTGCCCTGGGCTGTGTCATCAAAGGTGGAGCAGCCTGAAGTTCAGCAAAACCACCTTGCCAAAGCAAATACATGATGATACTTCATGGTGTGGGATACACTCTGTGCTGATGCAACCTGGTCAGGTTGGCTGATCTTGCTTTGGGCGGGGGCGTGTGAGTGGCAACCTGCCCGAGGAACTGCTGTTTCCAGCCTCTGCTGGAAAAAAATCAAGTCTGTCACAGACAGCTTTGTGTGTTGCTCTTGCTCCACTGCACAAGCTGTTAAGGATATGTGGTTTTTTTAATTAACAAAGAAACTTCCTCTTCTCCATGTAATGATTACTATGGCTTTTTCTTTGCCCTGCCTTGTCCCCCATGTCCTTCTAATGCTTCCTCTCAGTACAGGTTCCATGTACTGCGGAGGGGGAGCTCTTAAACTCTGTTCCAGGGAGGAGAGTTGTTCATGGAAATAGACAACTAAACCCTTTTTCCTGGAAAACCAGGCTGGAGTTTTGAAACAAAACCAATTTATTCAGCAATCCTTTTGTCATAATTCCCTGGCCCGGCTCTGCCTTCAGAGCTGAGGGAAGAGTGGCAAAGGCCAGAGCAAGGCACATCAAGGTAAAATGTTTCTGAAGTGAGATTTGTTTGTGTTCACAGTGAGTGATCATGTATTATTCTTGTCCTGCATGCTTTCTTTTAAGGACAGGAAGATATTTTTGTGAATAATAGCCTCTCCTTCTGCAGCTTTGACTCACAGTGTTTGAGTTTCCTCAAGGAGCTGTTTCAGCCACAGATGCTTTCCATACGCCGGAAAAGCATGTGTTAGAAATGATGCATCTTAGGTTTCAAAAACTTTATTGGCTTTCTGTTGTCAGTGCAGCTTATGAATTTATTTCTCATATGACAGAGAGACTTAGAACTTAGAAAAAGATTTGTTTTCAAAATCAGTAAATCAGTTGCTATAAGAAACATATATTTAGCAGCAAGATCAAAGAACAGAAAACATCCCTCAAGCACACTGCTCCCTTCTCTTCTCCATCAAGCCCTGAGGTTCCAGCCATCCAGCACAACCTTTCCCAAATGTTCATTCTTGCTTGCTAGGGAAACAGCGTTGGTGGGACTCTACTGGCTGCCTGTCAGTATTACTCAGTACTATCCCAAAAGCTTTTTAACCTATTGCTCGGTTTGTTGCATGTGAGCAGGAAGTCAGAGACATCCCGAAGGTGTGGAAGAAACTGAGCCTTGAGGAACCTTCTTTCTGGAAAGAAGACCTGGAGCAGGTCTCCTTGGCCAGAGGCTACTGCATGCCTGCATCAGCCACCCCCCTGTCTGGCCCTGTGTGTGCAGACCAGGCACCTTAGGGTGTGTTGGAGCATGTAAGTGAGGGCTTCTGGTGTGATGGGAGGGTGTAGGGGCGTGGGCTTGGGGTCTGTCTGAAACTGGGCTTAGTTCTGTTGGGCAGGGAGCAAGGTGACTGTGCTGTGTGAAAGGAAGTCAAGGAGGTGGCAAGCACAGAGAACGTGTAGTTCTAACTGCTGGCAAAAGGGCAGACTTCACCAAAGTCCAAGTAAATAGATGTGGATTTTTTTTTTTTTTTTTTTTAAACAAGAGTGTTACTACGGCAAGGTTACCTCCTCCTTTCTTCTTCACAAAGATTTCACCTTGATATTTAATCTTTTCCAATAAAACTGTAATTGTCTTATGCAGCTTGAAGGAAATAGTGATCAACCACTTCCCCATGAGTTTCAGGGGTTACTGCAGCTCCTGAGCATATTTATCCCATCACTTTATGTTGGGACTGTTAAAATTCAGAGCTGTCCCAGATAAGGACAATGTAAGCTACTCTTTGAGTCTTTCCATAACATTAATAGTTATCAAGAGACACTAGGAAAGAGTCTCAGGGAGAGACGTTTCTTCTGGACAACTCTCTCCAGTTTAAGCCCTCACGAAACATTCTCAGTGTCGCTCTGCCTTCCTTCCTGCATCCCTCAGAAGGTTCTGCCTGTGACCTTTCCTAGGCCCTTCAGTGCCTTGTTAAGGGCATGGGGATGGATGTATAATACTTTTTCATCATTTATATAGTACTTTCTTCTTGATGAGCATTTGGAAGTTGTACAGCAATTTAACTTAAAAGTTACCAATGCTTTTAAACTTCAGGTAAATAGTAGTTCATGACTGAAAGGATGGAAGCTGGAGTGAGTAATGGGATGGGGCAGGAATTATCTGTTAAATTAGCATTTTTTTGCTTGTGTGGGGAGTGATGTTTTGTCAGAATGGAGGTGTGGCTGAATGGCAGGTAATGCCCTGGGAATGGGGTGGTGCAGGGGTGTCCATGGGGATAGCTGCCTGAGAGGGATGCTCCTGTGCTGGGAGTGCCATGGCTCCCAACCACAGCACAGCCAAGCCCCATCCCAAGGCTCCTTATTTAGACACAACTGCTAAATTATGAATGGAAAAGCTCAAAATAAAGTATTTCATGGGTAGTCTTTGCACCAGTTTTCCTTGGTCTGCGTTCTTACATTCCAAAACTAAACAAAAATGTAGGTTCACAAAAACAGTTCCCCCAACAGAAGAACAAATATCCTGGCTGTTTAATGCAATGGGGCCTCTGTCTGAAGAGTATACTAGAAAATAATATGTGATAACAGTAGAAAAAATTAAGTCATTTTAATTTTATTACTACAGATATCATATAAAAGTTAATGAAAACTTCTTTGATTGGGCAACGAGGCTTCTATATCAGCAGAGGTGATCTATCAGTACCCAGACACATTACTCTGACAGCCAGTCCCTATAGCTGTTGATCCAGCCCAGTAAATATTGCATGCAATAACTAGATTGTCCCCATCTGGGAGCCATACATAGGAATTGCCAAGGATATGTGTTTAACTGTGCAATGGCCTGCAGAATTCAGACTGCTCTGTAACTGATTCTTCTAGATTCAGCTACGAAATGACTAAAGTAACTAAATAACACCTAGCTACAATGGGACGTCCAACATAAAATTCAAAGTGTTCAGTATGTCGCAAGGTACTACTGTCTTCTGTATGAGATTATGTCCAGGCTTCTGCATGAGCACTGATTTTGCTGTAAGCAACCTGAGAGACTGCAGTAAAAAAAAACTGGAAATAAGAATATATGTAATAGCAACTCCAATTTAACTGCTTTTATTTGAACCGGGTTTAAAGGACATACATGTGGTAATGGATCCCAAGATGTGCAAGGGTCATGCTCTGAGAGCAAGAATGTGGAAAATAAAATCTGGTTTCTTGCTGTCCGTCTAATCAGATGTGAGTTTGTACTTGTTTAAGCAAATCCTCCAGGATGTTCAAAGCTGGATCTCAGCCAGCCCGTGCTTCCAAGGAATAGAAGTTCATGAGAATATTGAGAGAAAGGACATGGGAATTTGGGTATAGCAATAAAGTTGCTAGGTAGATTTTTGACCGTATCTTAAGGTAAATGTTATTCAAAACCCAGTATTCAGTGTTGAAGCAGAACTTTTTGCAAGGCTATTGAGAGTTTTAAAAAAACCTGAGAATAAATTCACATGCACCTTGCACTTCTGCTGTGATATGCATGGTGATATGCATGACTGTGACTTTAGCCATGATAAGTGATTATTCAGCTTCACCTATTGCAAGCTATTTGTCAGCCAACTTAATGCTGTGATAGTATCTTCAGAAATTCTTTGGATTATTCAGCTGAACAAAATGCCTGGGTTTTTTTTTGTTTTTGGTTTTTTTTGGGATGAAGAAAAAAGCTAATATTTTGGTAACAATAACAAACAACTGGAAGCAAGCATTGTTTTAATCCACAGTGAGGCAATCATGGTTTACCAAGTGTCTTGTTTTAATCCATTTACCATGTATACAGGGACAAAATGGATACTTTGCAACATACACCACTATTCCAGGGAGAATTGTTTTGAAACTTTTTCACAATTGTAAATTATATCTGTTTGGTATTACTGAGTGTAGGTTTCTGTCCATTTTATTAGGGAAGTCTGTTGACCACATGTTTTTCCTCTATTAATTGTGGGGAAATACTGATTGTGTACATTGTTAGTGAATTACTACTTACAGTAGGTTTCCATTTGAAAAAATGGCTGAGTGAGGGCATAAAGAAATGTTTCACTGAAGGGCTGGGCACTGCAGAGCTCTGCTTTCTGGGGTTGTATGGCTACAGAATGTGTTGTTTCAAAGTAAATCTTTGAAGGTATGTAATGGAGAAAGCTCTTGACAAAATTGCGTAAGAACGGCACAGGACAAGTTTTTAGGAAAAACATGTAAGGATCTTTAATGGAGAGACTTAGAGGGGACAGGCACAATGTTTCTTCAGGTAAACTTTGATCTTTTAGTAGAGAGTCAATATTAGCATCCTACTTGAATAGAAATATTAATGGGAGAAGCTGCATGTGCCTCTCAGAAGAATGGGGAGAGAAGGAACTTTTCTTTCACCTAAAATCTCTGGCTAAGTAAATAGCAAGGCATCCTGACTTAGCTACTTGCTGCAGTTTGATTTTGTCAGAAAACAGTGATCTGTCACTTCCTGAAAACTCACAAAGCATCCTTTAGCACTGTGCCCTGTTCACATTAGACTTTGTCTTTATTTCCTCATGCCAGCACATTTTAAAACTTGCCTGGGTTTACTGCTGCAAAGAGACTCCTCTGTTATACAGCCCTGGCTGGAGCCTGAGTGTTTGGGGTGTTGATATCTGTCTTGCTTCACTCTCAGTTGCAGTTTAGAGCTGTGGTTGGCCTTTCTCCAGTAAATAAGCTATCCATATTTTAGGGGTGGACATTAAAATACATGCAAGCTAGAAATAATTGTTAAAATGTTTTTTCAGTGAAAAAAGAAATGGATACAGCATAAGGTTATATGCTTGCAAAAGAATTACAGCATTTGAGAGGACAATTTCAAAACTACCAACCTGTATTACATATTAATAATAGCTTTAACTTGGTTGAGTATGAACTATGTCAGATTGTTTCCTTGTATTAAAAATATATATAGCATGAGATAGATATATTTTCATGAGACCATATGTCTGGTTGCTTGCTGCTTCCAAATTATAGTCTGTTTATGCTCCTGCGCCTCACTGAGAAGTGTGCAGTTGCCCTCCGTGCCCATGTTGTTTCGCCTTCAAATAACAGCGCTTCTGGGCAAGCAAAATTTCCCTGGCACCGTGCACAATATGGAGTTGAGGTCTTCTATTGCCAGCTTTCTGAAGGAGAGACCTGTTCCTTCTATTTATATCCATCTGCTAACATAAGGTGTCTGCTAAACTACTGTGTTTTACGGGAGGACCTGATTTTTCTGATGTAGATCTGGGACCTTGTGATGATGTGCAAACAACATGAGCTGACCCCTGTATCGAGTGTTTGTAATCAAATATGAGAAAGATAGAACAAGTTAGGAGGATATCCTCTCACCAGTGTGATTATTTTATTGATGGAATACAAGAAAAAAAGTCCTCAAAACTACATGGTTTGACAGTGTTTGTCATAAAGAACCATGCTAAAGAATCTGCATTTCCCACTGTAAAATTGGTTCTGTGATTCAAAGTACTACATGGCTGTGCCTTGTGAAACATATCTGTTCTATTAATACCTCATTCTAATAAAGTAGAAAGCACTGAAAGCTGTCAGAGGGTCAGATGGGCTGGATAGCAGTCATATGGTTTATTGGTATTTACTCACTAGATTCTGACACAGTATACTGCTAATTGGCAGGCAGGCAAATGGATTGGCAATAACTCTTTCTGCAATGTGCTTGACAGCGTGCAAGGGGGATAGGGGAAGGAAGGAGAAGCTGTAATAATACCTTGCCTTGGGCAAAAATAACAGGACAGAAATCCCAGAAATCAGAGCTGAAAGAATAAGGAAACTTCAGAGGAGGAAAAGCAGTGTGTGCAGAAAGTTCCATATACTGAGAGCAGTTTGAGACAAGGAATTGGAAACAACCTTTCCTGTTCTCCAACACACTGAGTTTTATGATATCTTGTGTGGGGATCTCTCATGGAAAGCAGTGAGGAGCCCTCTGCATGAAAAAAATGGCTCTAAGCCTGGAGCTATGACTAGTCCAAGTTAAAAAAATAAGGGTTTGTTTGATTTTTGAGTTTTATGTCGTCCTCAGGGTTGTCGCAGACCCACGCCTGCTTTGTCTTTTTCTTACCCTTGGATTAATGTGCAGCATGAAGAGTCTTCCAAGCTAACACGGTAGCAGCCAGTCAGGTTGTCTCTCATGGCTCTTAATTATGTTGCTTTTGGGTTTCAGGGGACATCCTTCAGTAATCACACTAAAATCAATGGTGAAATTTGTTAGTATTGCAGGAATGCAGCCTTAGACCCAGGATATAAAACACTACTTAAATTTTAAAACTGAGAAACAGCTGCATTTGGTAGTTGTCTCAATGTATGTTTCTCAATATCTTATTGATATTTGAAGCATGGAAAGGCTTAACATGAATGCAGTTGGTGCCCAATGGGACACTCAGCCACTTAAGTGGTGAAGAAGTTTAATGGAACTCAGTCTTCTTTCCTGGAAAGAAAAGCAAACAAAAACAAGTTCTGCTGGTGATACTGACTGCTTTAAGACAGAAAAGAGCATAAAGAAACTAGATATTACACCGTGGGTAAAGAGATTAAAAAACCCCAAGCAAAACAAAACAAAAAACTGAACAGAGAAACATGAGCAGGTTTTCAGGGGCTTTCCAGAAATTTCAGTCAACAACTAGAAATCCAGACGTATAACAGCACTGGATTCATGTGCTAAAGAAAATATTTTTTAAGGAACAAGGGGGAAAATGGTGGTTCGAATATTTAATCATATTAAATGCTTAACTTCTGGTTTCAGCATTTGAGTGTGCCTGCCAAAACCTTGTAATGTCTGTCCATTAGGATGGTTGCTACTGCTCTTGTTCATTCCCCTTTATCTCAGAGAAGGAAAAAAAAGTAGCTTTCTTTTGGGAAGCAGTAAGGAGATTGGATGGAGGGTAGGATGGGGGTTGACTGCTGTGTTTACTGCCTCAGACACCGCTGCTTGCTTATTTCATGACTAACAGACTTCCAGAAGGGAAGCAGGGCTTAAGGAAAGAAATAACTTTTCACAGACATAACAGGCCCCAGAAGATTACCCTGAGTTACTTTAAATTTGATTAAACTCATGCCAGGATATTGCTTTCAGATACTCTGTTCAAGAGGAAAGAGGTTTAAAAAGTGTATGGAATTTGGGTCACAAATGAACATCTTTTTTTCCACTGTTCTCCTTCCTCCCTGGTTAATAAACTGTAGCATGATTTGGAGAACTCATCATGTACAAGAACTGCAGAAATAGCCCATATTACAATCTGGTGACTCTTTCATGCAAAACACACTGTTTGTGGTATTCTTTCTGCTTTATCTCAGTCACCAGCTGTGTAACTTCTATGAGAGAGACTCTTACTGAACATAACTCTACAGGTGATGTGCTCATTTCCACTGCTGTTATTCCCTGATTTTCCCCACTATAAGCATCACTAAAATAACTATCTACATAATTTTGGCTTCCATTTTCAGTCTCAACAACATAAATCCAAAGAAATCTATTTTATTCCAATCTTCTAGTATTTATTTGTAAAAAGCTATAATAGGAAAATGCTTGTGATGTGACACAAATTCACCCAATATGTATTTTTTTCAGGTATTTTATTCTCCCAATACCTCTCCAGAACAACTGGACGAGAATAGGGTAGCTGAGTCCAGCTGAGGTTAAAGTGGAGACTTGTGGCAGAGTATAAACTAACCTCAGTATTCTCATAACACAAGCAAATATATATATATTTTTTTTAGATTTGAACATGAGAAAAGGTTTCAGAATTGCGTATCTTTAAAAGGTGCATCTTGGATGTTTTCCATTAGGCAAAAGCATAAGCTGGTGTTAGAATGGGAGGGAGTGTAAGAAAAGGAAGAAACAAAAGACATTTTTCACAATCCCTGGAAAGATTAAAAAAAAAGAAAAAAAGGATTAATGCACTAGTGGGAAAAGTATGAAGAAAGCACACACAGATGCTATCAAGAAAATTATGCAGGGCTGATCAGATGACAGAAATTTTGGAATATGCTTCAGGGACTATAACAGCATCACTAAAGGAAATCTGGTAGAAGTTCCATAAGTAAGCTAGAGATTTTGTTGATGAAAAACTGTTCTGCTGATGTACTTTTAGTTATAAAATAATGTTCAAACTCTCCCTATTGCTGGGAACCTACCTAGGGAAGTTGTTACTGGAATTTAGATGAGTTTCTAGCATGAAAGAAAACTGTAAGTAACCCTAACGTTTGCATATTCTGGTGTACAATTTTGGTACCCATTTATGGACAGAATCTCCAGATCCTGGGATTTGGAGAAATTCAAGCCCTGTCATACTGACAAGGAGTCAAGGGGCTTTGTCCTTGGCAGAGGAAGGCACTTCTGCACATCCACTGAGCAAAGGGAAGGGCTATGGAAATCATGGCTCATCTGTGCACTCACAGCTGACTGTCTGGGGCTGCAGCTGGGGCTGCAGTGAGCTGTGATGTGCAGGTCGTGACAGCGCTGCAGCAGCATCGTGGGAGGGAAGTTGCATGTTTCTCAAGGGGTAATGTGTTTTCTGCAGTGTTGCTGTGCATAGCTTCCAATGCCCTTCTAATACTCACCTCTCCAATGCTGAGGCCTGTAGGAGGAATAGACAGGGTTTCTTTTATTAGATGCAAGCTTTGACTTGCTGAATTAACTTGTCTGAAAGAAAATTCGGAAGTCAGGAGGCATGGCCACAAACCAAAATTCGAAGTATTCCATTTAAATGTAAGCCAAGCACTTTTTATGTGAAGATGGTCAAGCAGCTGAACAGGTTGCCTGGACAGGCTGTATAGTCTCCATCTCTAGAATTATTCAAAACCACACCTGACCAATCTTCTGTAGCTGATTCTGCTTTGAGGAGGTGTATCGGACTAGATGATTTCCAGAAGTTATTTCACAATGCAGCAATTCTGTGGGTTTTTTGGGAAGGTAGGATACAGCCTAAGCAGTTAGCATCTTGATCATCTATTGAATAACCACTCGCAGTGATATTTCAGCATATCAGTAAGTAGAAATAAATAGGAATAGCTATTGGCCAATATTCAAGTGACTATATATTGAAGTTAACAGAAACATATATGTGCCTTAAAGTCTCCCCCTCCAGTGACAGATTCTGCCAAGTCAGTTTACAGGAAATTTAGAAGTGCCATTAATTCAAGATTCTTGGAGTGAGTATTTTGACATCAAAAGCAGGCTTTCAGAGCTATTTAACCACCCAGATCAAAGACAGCAAAACCTAGACAGTCCACTTGTTAGCTGCCTTGCTAGAGATGTGTAAAACTAAGGAAGTTCCTGTTTGGTCCAAAAGCTGTGCATGTAAAATTGGATGTGCAAATACCCACCTGTGTAGCCAAGTGTGGGGAGCTGGGTCCCTCGTGACAACCTGGGGGCCTTTATGATCCACGGTGGAGGAGTGTTTGTGACTGAAAACTGCCGAGCTGTTGGCTCCTCTCACTGTGCTCAGAGCACACACGAGCACAAAACACGCTGCTGCCCATGCTATCCTCATTCAAACAGCAGAGAGGGAAGCCACGTTCACCTCTTGCATAGGGACTTGGCAGCCGCTTGCATCCCCTCCCTAGGAAGTGATAGTTCTGATTCAGCTATCTCTGTAGTCTACCGCTTTCCAGCCACATCCCTAATTCACAAACTGGGAAACTGTCCAGGCTGGACCTGGACTCTGGCCTAGTTTTGCTGCAAGGAAGTGATGAGATCAAATTATGGCCAAGTAAAGGCAGCATAATGAAATATTGTACAGGTTTTGAGAACAGTAGGAAAGTGTTTCAGGTTTTGCCCAGTAAGTCCTAGGCTATGGTTTTGGTGTCTTGAGGGAGAAGAAGCTTTGATAACAGTGAGAGAAGCTCAACTTTCTCTTCTGTTCTCTTGTCTGGTGCCAAATGCAACCCACACGGCATTGAGCTCTGCAATTTCCACCCATCGTCACAGCAGTCACGGTCATAAGCCATCTTGTTACAGCAGTCACCTGTTTATCACTTTGTTAGAACAAACAGCTGTTGGGCCGATGTTTCTGCTGCACACATGGGCAATGAAATAATTAAGACTGTGTCATGACAGCAATGACCAGCAACCCCATAGTCATGTGAAAGCACAGGGACCCAGGTCTCACTATACTGAGCTATTCTGCTGACTGGATTGGCTGTACTTTTGTTCTGACATTGATTTTCAGATGGTTTTTGGTGATTTACCTGTCAGAGCAATAGCAGCTGCATATTCTTCCTATAGGTTATTAACATCAGATGGATTTTGTGTATTAGACCTAGTAAAGTGTTCTCAGCCTTCTGCACTGTTTGAAAGACACCTAGATGATAGGTGCCTGATCCAGAACTGAGGTTTCCAGGCAGGCTTGCAATGGGGTCAGCAGTTTTGTTTTTGAAGAGAACAGTGGGTGAGGATGTAGAAGGGGGTTATCCTACACTGCTTTCTCACATTGCAATGATTAACGATAAATCAGTGAATGACAGTAAAATGACAGGTAAGTAGGCTGAACTCAGTATTTCTCTTCCTCTTATGTCTCCTATTAATGGAAAATAAACCCCTAAACAACAGGCAAACACCTAAGGAATATTCTTATATTCTTTTGTAATTGCTGACATTCTTGAAGGAAGATTGGTAATGTTGTGTCTAGGCATAGCTTAAGGCTTCTTCATTTACATGTGTAAAAACTGCCTAATTCGAGGTGGTCTGAAGGATCCACCCTTGCTGCTTTTCAGGGCTGACTTGTGCAATACTGTAGCAATGTGTGTCTCTATCAGATCTGGCTGGGATTTCAGGTAAGAAGGAGAGCAGCTATCTGTTTGAAGGCTTGAAGAGAGTGGCAGTGATTTAAAAGGAGACCATAACAACAAAAGGAGACTATATCTCTTACAAGGCAGGTTTGGTCTGATAACATTTCATACCAAGCCTGACCTGTGGGTCATTTAGTAATATCAGAAAAGTCACGTGCTTACTTATGTGAGAATATAACTTTAAAAAAATAGTATAGTTTGGACTTTATTTTCCTGCATAATTTTTTTTTTTCTACAGCCATTGCTGGCTTACACTGGCTATAGAATTAGGTCAATTGCTTTGTGGTATCCTGGTGGAATTCACTTTACCATATGTGTTCATCTGATGATCATGATCTCTGTTACCCATGAGGACTGAATAACAGAACCACAGAGTCAAATATATTTATATTTTTTAAATCTTGAAGTAAGATTTAACAGGCTTGTTTCCTGTGCCATAAGCAAATTTTTCATTTTTGACCTGATATTAAAAGAAAATTAGAATTTTTTTTTTTCTTCCTATTGAGGTTTACAAAGCTGAGCATTTGAAAGCTGCAAGAGTGATTTGGATGGGATATGAGCTAAAAGCTAGGTCATGTAAAAACAATCCAGTTAAAAAGCCACTTCAAACTTGCTTATTGTAGATTTTCTTGCATTTCTTCAGAAGCACATGGATCTGATGTTAGGCAGTAATTCTTGTGTAGGAGTTATTTAATTGTAAATGCAACACTTTATTTTCCATTCTAAATGGACACCACTGTCTGTGTAATACATATTCAGAAGAGAAAGCACTCAGATTTCATAGAATGATTTGGGTTGGAAGGGATCTTAAAGATCATCCATTCCAACCCCCCTCCATGGGCAGGGGCACCTTTCACTTGACCAGGTTGCTCAAAACCTGTCTGATGTGGCTGTGAACACTTACAGGGATGGAGCATCCACAGCTTCTCTGGGCAGCATGTTCCAGTGCCTCATTATCCTCATTGACAGGAATTTCTTTCTTGTATCTAATCTAACTCTGCCCTCTGTCAATTTGAAGCTGCTCCCCCTTGTCCTGTCACCACATGCCCTTGTACGAAGTTCTCCTCCAGCTTTCTTGTAGAACGTTTTTAGTTTCTGGGAGACTCCAGTAAGGTTCTATGAGGCTGATGCAGTGACAATGTAATACAGAATGAGAACTAAGCGGGAATTGTAACACAGTAGAGCAAACCCTGCACTCTCCTGAATGCCCTCAATGTAAAACACTGCAGACAACTCGGGAGTTTCAAAATCACTAGAAGATGGAGAAGCTAAAATGAGACTACAATGTTTTATGTAACCACTGTGAGTGCAATTTTTTTAACAGACGTTTTAACGTTTTAAAATGTTTTGTTAAATAAATGGTTCAGTGTGTATCTGTGAAACATAAACAGAAAATAACAAATTTCTGAGGACCATTTTATGCTCAATGGCAAGCTTAAAGCTGGATGACAAGACATGGATAGAAGAATTTTGATAGCCTTTTACCTAGCACTGTTTCTAGCATTGTTGACTAGGGTACTTTATAAAAATGAGTGATGTCAGCTTTTACAAAGATGGAAGCTGGGCATAAAAGTTACATGAAGGTCATATGCCAGCATTGATGGATCAAGGAGTGAAACTTGCATCACAATTTCTGGACCAAAGCTGGACAATGCGACAGTTACAATTCTGAACCTTCATTTAATTTGGGGTGTGGGGAGACTAAATTGTTGTAATAGATGTTGTAACTGGTTTCTTGCCTATGTGATAAAGCAGAAAATTAACTACAGAGGTTTTGTGTCCAGTTATTCCCAATAAGGATAACTTCACAAGAAATAACTGTTGGGGATGAGAAAGTACTCATTTACTTAGAATATCTGCACCATTCACATATTTTTGTTATGGCAGAGGGAATTTTTCATGCTGTAGAAGACTGGGTCTATCAGAATTAGCCATGAAGTCATACTAAATGTGATGGATAGCTTTTATTCTCTCAAAAAAATGTGATCAATAATTCTGGGAAGGACTGAATTTTCAATTTTAATTTTGGGATTTTGTTTTTCTTCAGGAATATATTTAAAGCAATCAGGAAAAATAAACTTCTCAAAATTAATAAAAGAAACATTACATATTTATCTTCAAAATAATTTCTTTACATTTCACTTAATCAATAAATCTCAGACCTACTTCCCCCCTATCTCTAACTTAGAGATTGGACTCACTAATTTACCAAAAAAGCTAAGGGCCCCTGTATTGAACGCTGTGACTCTTACACCCTCTTGTGAATCAAAGCCAGACTTCTCAAAGCTCCAGCTGTGCTGAAGGCCTGGAAAATATTTTTCTTTGGCATCTAGCACCACTGGAGCCCCTTGCAGCAGAACTGCTTCAATTAACGTCCGTCCTGGTGAATTTGGACTGCCTCCACCTGAAGCAGGGCAAAATGGGGGACATATTTTCTGTCTTTGTGGAGAAGATTGTTCTGGTTCATACAAGTGTTGCCCCCTCCACCTGCAACAGGCTCATTTCAGGAAGAAATGCAACATCTCTGGCTGACTTACACTGAGTAATCTTACTGGACTTGCAGCGTTACTTGGAGAACTGAGCGCTCCAGTCTGTTAAATGGAATAGTGCCCAGTGTGGCTAGTAAAAGCAAGAACACTGTTAAAGTCATTACTCGAGAAAATATACCAGCTAACTTCAAATAGGCTGATGGGTTTTTGAAACAAGGCCAAGCTTCTTTTGATACTGAGAATCCCGCCAGTTACCAGCCCCTTTATACATGTATATATAAAAAGTTCCTTTTTAGCTTGAACTGTGAAAACAAGACATGTGAGCTTACTGTCTGTCTATCCATCCCCATTCCTTTCCCTCTCATAGCTTTTTAGCCCCAATTCCCTCAATTTCCACCAACTCTGAAAGAAGGTTTCAATGATGATTAAACTCTTACTGATTTGGGCAACACCAGGAACTGAGTTGAGGAAGGAGCTGCTGCTATTGTTACTCTGCCAGGAGAGTAAGGACTGCCCTGTGTAGCAGCAGGCTTAGTGGTCACCTTGCATGGTCACTGGGCTCAGTGTTGGCTGCCTCTCACTCCGTAGGGTGCTGGGTGGATGCTGGAGGAAGCTGGGCTGATTCTGGGAAAGGTGGTAGAGAAGTAAAGCTTCAGTGTGCCAGCAGGAAACCAGGCTTTGCTAACTGCTGCTTGCAGAACAACTTCTGGTGAGACTAGGTACAGCAAGGGACTGCTCAGTCATTTGCTGGGCCTGCTTTGCTGCTTCTGGCAAAGCAGGGCTGAACTTACTTCACTGTTCAAGTAATTCTTATACTATGAAAAAACAGCAAAAACACTCTTGCTAACACTGAAGCCAACAGCAAAATTCTGGCCTTCCTTATGTGTTTGGTTTCACTGGACGGCTGCTGTCTTACTCCTTTAGGACCATGGGCCTTTGCAATCACTATAGATATCATCCTTCCTGTGACAGGGATAACTGGGTTTGTCTTTAAGGGGCTCCCTTTTCTGATGAAGAGGTCTGAGAAAGGAAGGTTTTGGGGTATGATGCATTAGTCAAGGGAAGCTGTTTGTGGTAGAAATCACAGGATCTTGTTTGGTTTGGCTCTTTCCTATTCCTTTCATGTATGACAACCTGCTTAAAAGTGTCAACTTCTGTCCTGTAAAAGTTACAGGCCATAGGGTTTCTCTTCAAAGATGTGCAACTTCACTGTATCTCTGAGTTTTTGATTGTGGCTTTTTCCTATCAGACCTTGCAACCAGAAATTCTCTGAAGACAGACTATTTTCTGTTTAAGGTCCTCATCTGTGAAATGGGCTTCTGCTGATCTAGCAATGACTATGTACTGTTCAGGGCAAATGAGAGGGTGAAAAGACTATGGATCTTGCCTGATGTTACTTACCAGACTCCTTATTTATCAAGGACTACCTAATGAGATCATTCTGCTTTCCTTCAGTTTTTGGACACATATTTTAATGGGTTTATGTTTTCTATGTATTTTTAATATATACAAGCAGTCCTTTCTTCATTCTCTTGGAGCAGTACAACAAGCCAACCAATATTCTTTTGCTGATTGTAATGTTAACATGACTTGCGGTCTTACTGTAAGTGGGGTGGAAAGACACGTGTTGAAGTGATTATGCATAAAGAATCTTTTCCAGCATGTAATCCCTACACTCCTTTTATAAATAAACAGTAATTCATGTGTTCTGTCTTACGGAAAACACTGGTTAGGATTTAACAGGATTTTTGTGGAAAAAGTGACTGGAAATCTAAGGAGCAAACAGTAAAGGAGCTAGATCCTGATGAATTAAAATTAGAGAAAACAGAGGTATCATGAAACGTTTGCTGAAATAACTGTCCTAACTAAAATGACTAAATGCTTCACCCAGGCAGTCTCTACATGGGTCTGAAACAAACCACTTTGAACTGAAAATGCAGACATATGCTTTGAAATGAAGGTATTTTCTTTATCACTATCAAGCCTGCAGCTGTAGTACCACAGAAATAGTCTCCTGTAAATCAGTAATTCCATTCAGGGGGAAACCTGTTTCAGCACTTGCTTTTTCATCTTCTGCACCTTGGCTCAGGCTCACCACACACTGCACCTCTGCACCGAGGTGTCATACCACAGCATTGGTCCTTTTTTTGAAAAGTACATGGACATACATAACACCCAAAATATACTTGGGTTGCATTATCCTTTTCAACAGAAAATTAAAGGCCCCAAAATGAAAAATATGAAATATTTAATTTCTAAAATTGAAATTTTTCTCAACAGTAAGAGGATATTAGTAAGACTGCTGGTATCTTGTAATGTATTTGGAGACATAATGTGATATTTTGTTAGGGGGTTTTTTCTTCTTTTTTTTTTTCCTTTTTTTTTTTTTTCCCTTTTTTTTTTTTATGTTTTCTTTCTAGTCTTCAATAGGTCAAAGGGTCTTTCTGAGGGTATGGGAGGACTGTGCCAATACTTCTGCTGTGTCAAAGGTGAGGTTTGGAAAAAAAATAAGATGTTCAAGAAGTAACATCCTGGCATTTAAATTTCTGCAGCTGTGTGAGCTGCTGTTTCTTCCTACATCAGCAGGGTCTCATGGGAAACGTCTGGGACAAGCTGCTGGGTGTTTTTACGTCACTGCAGTGAATCTGCTCTTCCTGAAAAGCTGGAACCTATTTATTTTTAACAGCTCCACTTATTTCCCAAGGGTCAGCATGTTTTCACATACTGCATTCTAAAAATTTCTGAGGCAGAAATGATGATTAGATCTGTCAGTCCTCTCACTATGGAAGATTTTGTTGCTGCACACACCCTTGTCTCCTTTCAGGGTGGTAAGCCATAAGGTTTTGAGACAAGAATAAAACAAATTACATTTTTCACTTTTTGACACTCCCTCCATTTTGCTATAATCATAACCCAGTTCTAGCACCCTATTGTTCAAGATAATTTGGCAATAAAAGTTAGACATCACCATGTGCAATGTGGTTATGTGGATAGGCTGTTCAGGCAGTCTACCTGAGTATTGTTTGAAGGCTATTGGGCTTGTCATTAATACCTTATGTGCTAACTAACTGATTTCTACTGAAATTGGTAGTCCTCCTTCTTCCCCCTGCACAGGGCCTGCTGGTTCTCCTGCTGCAGGCACAGCTGCTGTGAGGAAGGGTGCAGCTGGGGCATAGGCTCTAGAAGAAAAGATGGTTAAAGTCACCCAAACGAATGCGTTCCACAAAACACAGCACTTGATCGAGGGCGTAGGAATGAAATGGAACATGATGTGCTAGGTTGCTCTCTTAACTGACTGGTTTCACAATTGGTTTGTGAGAAAATCTGAAGTTGCAGTTGTTTGTTGTAATATGCAAGAAAAACCCATGAGGATTTTTCAGAAGACTGGAATTCTAGTTCCTAATTAGCTGTAAGAGCAACTCTTCTGCTCTTTCTGTGCAGCATATTCTTGACATGTGAAGTCTGGGCTCTCACTACAGAGATGTTTATTAGTGATTGTGCTGCTCTTCCAACATGCATGGATATTTCTGTGAAAATGTAAATGCATGTGATAGTCACTGTTTTTCCTCTGTCTACATCTGTGGGAATTGGAGTTTCAGCAAAGCAGTGTTCCTTAACACCATGATGGCATATCCATCTTCCAAGCCTGCTATGGAAGAAAAACATTTAAACAAGCAGATAGCACATAACTTTGCTGGCTCTGTCATCATTATCTTTGTTCTGAAAAATCTCCATTCCATTTATGTGTAAATACTTTCAAGGGGGCTTTAAAGACTTGAGTACTACAGTTACTACTGCCCACAGAAACAGCTTTTATAAATAAATCTTACTAGAACTGCTCCAAATATTTTCCCATTTTAATTAATTGTTCTTAGAACTATATTCAGGATGTATTACCTTACTGCAGATATATTAGGGCATTTGATGACTATTCCAGAAGTGCAAATACAAGTGATTCTAAAGATCTATTAGTTATTTAAAATCATTTGTGGTTAAAGTGAACTGAGAGATTAGTAAAAGTGGGAAATGTTTATATATTTAAGAGTTCCTCTACTGTAAATGTCAGGTTTTTGAAATGAGTTGCACTACAACCCAGATAATGGGTTGATTTTAATTTATTACTTCAGGTAAAGACCTAACCAAAGCACTTTGCTGTAGCAAGTAAGTTTAAGGGATTTTTGTAAATTCAATACATACATCCTGGCTGGATATCTACAAGGAATTGATAAACCACCCAAAATTTCCTTTTTCAGAAGCAGTCAAGTATGAAGTAAAATCTGGGATGGATCATTTAGGCTTAGTCTATGCTTTGGTTGTTCTAAAAGCCTTTCTGGAGCAGACATTTCCTTATTCTGATTATTTCATTAAAAATAAACAGTGGTAAAAACCAGGGACAAATGCTTCTATTTTTGTATTTCAAGCTTCAGTAAAAGATCAAAATGAGTTATTTCAAAGATATTGGCATCCTCCATTACTGATAAGAACACAGAGAAGTTACATTGCTGATGTAAAGTCCCAGCCCAGTGGCTTTTTCCAGAAAAGTCAAGAACCCAAGGTAAATATCTCCTTATAAGGTACCATTGATTATAGACTTCCCAAAACTGGAGTTAGCTCTGAACTGGTTTTGTAAAGCAATTTCTTAGTTAAAATGACTGAATAACTACCATAATATCACAGATCAGGAAGAACACTTGCCTAATAATTACAATTGGAAAAATTTGAGATATGTTTGTAACTCCATCTTTGGGGTTTACTGCTATCAAAATAATACATTTGTTTTTCGGATACTTAAGATACTTGAAGGAATTTAATGTATGAGTCTGAATGCTGTTTTCATAGACAGCATTTAAAAAAATCCCTATACTTAATTTCTTCCAGGGTCTTTTATGTGGAATCCCTTGCTAGTAATGGCATTTTCAAGGCAATAAGAAAAGTATCCTGCAGGCACAAGCACTGAGTCAAAGTCAAGGCAGTGGTAGAACATTATTCCAATATCCTCCTGTTGCTACTGTGGGCATTGTCCTGATTACAGCAACACGTAAGATAGACTAAGCTTAAATAGCCTTGATTGTCATAGCGCAGTCCAGCAGGGGCAGGACAAAGGTACTGTGAATTCAGTCAGGTGGTGAAGATTCATTCATGGCACAACAGACTGTGAGGGACTTGTGTGTGGCAAGGTAGTGGGCCAGCTTTGACGCTCTGGATAACTTGGGAGTGTAGTTCTGAATTTACTACAAAACTGCATTTTTCTCTTCTAGGGAGAATGGGAGGAAAGCTTGTGCTCTTAAGTCAGCAATATCTTCTTTTTGTACACCTTGCCCCCGATAGCAGAAGCTGTCTATATAGTGTTTTAGTCTTCTCTCTTATTAATGAATGAACAGGAAAGATTGTTCTGGGTGTGACTCAACCTCAACTAACTTCAGTGATCAGGGATTATGCTGGTCCATTGAGCTTCTCTCAGGTTTGGTCTGCTGCCAAAATTCATCATGGCAACATGAGGGCTACTTATAGGAAAGGCTTGAACTCAAATTCATTCATTTATCTTTCTTTCACTGGGAAACCACACAATTGCTTACACAGGCACTTGTAAACAGAATGGTGAGAATCCTTCACAAAGTGTTTCTTTCCACAGCTTTCTTGAAAATATATCCCTCAATTTCCTGCTGCCCTTATCATTGGAGTAGTGTTCAGCTTAAATTTTCTGGGTAAAGTTTAGTTCTTATGTTCACATTACTCTTCTAGAATAATGGCCTTCACTATTAGCTCACCATGTGATTTCCTTTGATAAATTTAGCTCCAGTTAAAAGTGTTATTATTCATTTATATTATAGTAAATACACTTGATCTTAGAAGCTAAGAGATTTCAGATCACTCTGAGATTTGGCGGGGAGACATTTGAAAATCCTAGCGACAAAAAGCACTGAAAATCCTGGCAAAGCATTGGTTTCAAAAGAACAAATGAGTTGGCAGATTTCATTTGGCTCTCTTGTTACTCTTGAGCTGACAAAAGGAGCAAAGGAGAAGGGAAGAACAGCAACTAAATCACCATCCCTGCAGGCTGAAATCTTCCTTTGATAGGAAAAGCAGTTGATAGTACAGTGCAAACTTCCTTGCTTGATAAGGACACCCTCAAACTCATTCTCAAGGGATTTCTTGAGGGGAGAAAAGTAGTTGCTTCTGGACCTGTGACCTTGCTGCTTACACTGCCAGAGTTGCCTGCAAACTCATCCAGTTTTGAGTCAGAGTCGCCTGCCTTAGTCTGAACTGTGGACTTGATCTTGCTCCTGGCATAGGCGTGGACTTCAGAACACAAGCTGCCTCCTCCAAAAAATAACACTGCAGATTTCCTTCTGCTGGTGATATCTCTTCCCTAAGAAAATCAAAACCAATCCTCTGCAGCAGCTGTTGTTTGTGGTGCATTAGTGTTTGAGCTTGAGCCAGTATTCTTATTATCCTTCCTTTGTCCTGATGTCCGAAATCTCCTATTTCATTCCAGATGCACGTCATTATCTGAATACTGGCCTTACCTCCATGGTCACAGGGATTATTTTGTTGTGATTAGATAGTTGTAACTAGGATAATCCCCACACTTTTTCACGCAAAACCAGTTCAGCACCTCCCAGTTCTCATCTCTCTTGCAGAAGCATAAATGCAGAGTTGCCTGGCCTTTGTTTATAGGGGTGATGGTAGGGAACAGCTGGGCTCCAACTGCAGTTTTGGTTAGTTCCCAAGCTGTAGAGTCAGAATTGTGAGAGTAGAAGGCTTAGTTACTGCCGGAGCTAGCATGTGCCTGTGTTTATATGCACCAGGAGCAGGCACAGGCTGAAGCTGGAAGGAGATGTGCTGAGTAGTTGAAGGAATGAGGCTGTGGCCTTGCTGCCATATCCTGCTGCTGATGGCTGCAGCCCCAGAGCCTGTGACATCTGGCTGCAGCAGCTTGAGACCATGTGAAATGGGGGAGCACACATGATGTTTCAAAGCCCTCAAGTAGGTATGCATCAAATCTTAATTTTCTGTCCCTCAGCCCACAGTCTGTCTAAATCTATGCTTCCATATATGGGTTCAGCACGCTGTGGTTCATGGGCAGAGCTCCAGTGGTATCTCCACAGAGCAGGATGGTGTGCAGCCTGCTCAGTCTCTCCCTGTGGGGATGCAGGTGTGATGTACTGTGCACAGTCCCACCTTGCTTTGAAGCCTGTGCATTTGCTGAGCCTCTGGAAATAGACTGGAACTGGGCCTGTTTACAGTCTAAGGGAGAGTTTACCACAGTATTACACGCTGCCCTGCTTTCAGGCTTCCTAGTCAGGCAGGGGGGGCAGCCTGAACAATACAAGCCCTTCAGTGCTGCATCAAGGAGGTGTTTTCAGCGTTGTTTCTTGTAATTTTCACATGCAGAGCTGCTTTTTAAGACCATGTAACCCAAACTTCAAAATTAAATGCCCTCCTAAGAAGCCAAACTTAAGGAATGAAAGGAAATAAGATTTTGTTAGGGAAGGATCCAGAGGGAAAAAATAAACAGTATGCATAATCTTCTCTGCATCCCAGTTTTATGCTCCCTCTTGGCAAGGGTGGGCTTATTTGCTTTCTCCTAAAGAAGTTAGTATCTGTAACCTCTCTCCAGATCCAGGATTTCCTGATTCACAGATGCTGTTGGGAGACAGAAGGCAGCTAGATGTCTCTACTCCACTGCAGTTCTCACCAGATTTTTGTATAGACATTTGCTCATTTTAATTCCATCTCTTCCTAATTCAGTAAGTGTGAGGAAGGACCGCACCAAACAAAGCTCCTTCTGAAATTTGTTCTTTTCTCTCTTCTCTTGTCCACCAACTTACAGCCTCCTTGTGATACCAAGATAATGCATGCTTTGTTATTTTTAAGATCTGTGTGCAAATCATAGAGATGCAAACGTACACAAGAGGAGAAACTGTACTTTTCTCAAAGGACACCTTACTTTAGAGGTAAAAGAGTAGACTAATCTGTGCTCATTGTTCACCAGCTACTAAGGTGCCATGTATTCAGAGTTAGAAGGACCATTATTAGGATAACTGTCTGTCTTCCTGAATAGTGGAGCTGAGAGAAACCCTGCTGCAAACTTCTGCAGCAAGATTACAAGAGTCAATAACAATATCTAGAGAGTTATCCAATCAGTCTTGAGTTGAATGCTCCAGATGGAGCAAACTGTGTCCAGGGAAGTGATTGCAAGGGCTAATTACTTTCTCTAAAACTCAGAGGACTTTGTTTAGCTTTGCTTTTTCAGACACTGCATCCCTTTAATATGTCTTATACTGCTTATTGTTTACAGCTTTTTAAATCAGTGTTAATGGAACTGAATTCAAAAGACTTACAGAGGCCTGTTACCTCAAGGTGGTTTCCTGTCAACATTAACATTTATAAGCTGAAATGAAACAAAGCAAAAAATTCAAGCATTGTTTGTGTGGTCTCTTGAGCTGTTTCTAAAAAGTGATGGTAACTAGCATTGTCACATTATTATCCTCTGTTTTTACATAGTTGCCATATCCTAAAATATTATAGTAGTGCCAGCTGAGCTATAGTAACCATGTGTACACCCTCTTAATCCACGGCAAATGAGCAGGAATGATGGCTAACTTGGCCTGCAATGAGAAAGAGGTAAATACAGTTATTTTCAAGTTGTTGTACTCTCTACCAATTCACATGACAACTGCAGTGACATACAATAGGTGACTCTGTGTCTGCTCCTTTGCCCTTCCACAGTTTTGCCTACAGTCAGCAATAAGCTGAATGACCAACATCTACATTCTGTGTATTTTTTTTTTTAATTGTCTCTACAGTAACTTTTTCCAATAATCTGGAGCTTCCAATTGACTTTTCATTGACTTCAGTGCATTTTGGATCAGATGTTAAAATTAACATCTGGTTGCAAATTCATTAGCTAAGTCTGAACAAGACAGCCTCTGTGAAACAAATACCTTCAGACTTCTTGCTTTGATACCTTCTGAACATCTTACTCTAGAAATTTCGTGGCCTCAGGAACTGTAATGCAGCAGCTCCAACAGCAACGTCAGTGTGGTGCTGACAATGTGTTCACCTGCTGTTCCCTGATCCTGTCATTTCCTCTTCAGAGCTACAGCTCAGCATATTTCTGGCTGGGTTGCCTGATACACAAGATTTACAGCTCAGCTGAGATGATGTTGGTATTGGAAGGTTACCTTCTTAATTTCTGCTGTTCCCTTTCCATTTAGTCAAGAAATTGTGCTGCATTTCCCTGCAATGATTCCAGGTGTTAGGAAGAGAGTTTCCCTGCTCTCCCACAGCAACAGGTCAGCAGCAGACACTGGCACCACTGTTTTTATGTGACTATCGTGTCCTCTTTTAGAACTTGGAAGGGATCTAAGTGGTATTTTAGGCCTTGGGAGCTCATTTTGTCTGCAAAAGAGATACTTAGCTTTCTAAAATTCTCCCAAAAATAGGAGTCAGCCTGAGCTAGATATGTTTATATTTATTCTAAACACACAGGCACATAAAAAAAGGGAAGTACAACGTGACCCATTTCATCTATCCTTTCTTAATTTCCTTCCAGTAGTTTGCACAAGTAGGGAAATACATGAGGCCACAGGGGAAGATATATTTCTAAAGAGGTTGCATTCATTTGAGAAAAAAAAAAATCCCAATGCACATTAAGAAAGGCAAATTTGATAGTTCATTTAGTAAAGACATCAGTGCCTGTAGACACAAAAGTTTTATAGCTCTGTTGGATTCCACCCTTTAAAATTTTTGTTGTTGTAGAAACCATAAGTTTATAATTTTTGTTTTTTTCCTTTTTTGAACAATCTCTATTTAATAGTTTTAAAATACATGCAGTATATCTAGAACCCTCCTGGTGTTGATTTTTCTGACTAACAGTGCATTTATAGTTAAACAAGTGAGGCATTTGGACTGTAGTCATTTTGATTTATAGCAGCAGGAACAAAGCGAGAGAGTACAGACGTCAGTGCTGTTGCTGCTGATCTGGCAACAGAGACTTCCTAATGTACAAATTACGTCTTTCACCACACAATTCCCTCCCTACCCTAGCTAGAGACAGGGAAGCATGCTTATTTAATGCAGTGTGTGCCATCTATGCAAAGGTGTGTGTACAGTACTAAGTGGATGCTATAGCATTCATTTTAGGCAGAGAGTTTTTATTTCACTGTGCTTTTTGCAGTTTAAAACACATTGTCCACAATGATAAATATGCAGTGATTCACTTTTCTTGCCTCTTACAGACAGGACAGACCCGTGTGAGTTAAAGCTGGCTGTGGAGGTGGCTGTAGTGCTTTACCCATGGAGTCCGCAAGAAATTGCAGTGAAAACACTAATTCATTTTCTATAGATCACCAAAACACCATGCAGGGTGTTTTATTCACATCTGGCCCTGGGGAGGCCTTTGAATAACTGCCCCATGACTGTGAAAGGCTCTAGATCTTCGGGCTCATCTCCCTATACCACTGAGTGGAAGCAGGTCTGTTTTGATAATTAATATTGAATATGGGTGGTGGAACAAAGCAAGACTCCAGAGGAGAGACTCTTGTCTCAGTGGTGGTGTTCCAAATTCCAGGGCTGAGTGTAATTGCCTGTAACTACTTATCTGTATGTAAAGATCCTGACAGTTGTCCTTTTCAAATAGCATGAAGTATTTCACTAACCAAAAACCAGACTCAGCTGGGTAAAGCACAATCTGGCAGTCATCACACCCAGGGAGCAGGCACCACATGACTCTGGTTAATATGTGGCGGCATTTCATTAGTAGCTGGAGTGATTCCTGTGCATATAGCACCATAGCCTGTATATCTGCTAAGCCTTTAAAGCACTTCAGGATGAAAATAGCTCAATGTAAGATAATGGTCTCAATTTAGCATTGCAATCTGCAGGCAAAGACTTGGAGCAACTCCCAAGGCAGAGCAAAGGCTGACTGGTTTCAAACTTGTTTCTCTGAAGGCAGATTTATTGAGTGCAGTGCCTTGTTCTGTGCAAAAGGGAGCTGCCCTGTCCATCAGGCAGGCACCACTCCCCACTGCCACGCTGACAGGGAAGAGAGACTGTTTCTGCATAGACAGCAGGCCCCTTCCTGCTGCATGGGCATCATTCCACCGTTAGTCTCATACAGCAGGCACTGGCAGTGGCTACCCTTGCTCTCATAAGGTCACCTTTTAATGTGGGGAAGCGAGCAGTACAGTCACCTTTATTAATGTGTGCTAGTGTATGCTATCTGACCCATCTCCCATTTACATGCTTGGATATTGAGAGCTGCATTACTCATAATGTGAAAAATACACACAAATACACCCCAAGGTTGGTTCTGCTGCACTGAAATAAAAGAATATAAAAAAGAAAAAAAAAAAAACAACTTATAAGAAAGGGTAGTCACAGCGGCAGAATGTAAATGACCGTGGGTAAAACCAGGCTGCTTGCCATCCCTGGGACTCTTTGGGAGCCCTTCTGAATGCCTGCCTTCCCTCAAACGTCCTGTGACTGGAGCAGATTGCTGAGCTGCTTGCATCATATCTGGTATGGCTAGCTAGGGCTTGGTTGAGACCCTGAAAACCTCTGTCCTGCATAGCTTTGTGGCCTATCTGTTAAATAAATGGATAGCTATTGAACATCCTCACTGACACAATTAAGTTAAATACAGCTGAGAAAAGAAGTGATGTAAATCCAGTTTCACGTATAAGCCAGGTATTAAAAGGCATAAATGCATTCCTGTTGCTATGAGGATCCCTATTGCCATCCAGCACTGTTTTTATTACTCTGGATTTGGTTTTTGGTTTTTTGGTTGGTTTTTTTGGTGTGTGTAATAAATGCAAATAATAAGTTTCAAATGCACAGTGAAACTCTCGCTGTGCACAAGTTATTTAGTTGGTAGATTCCTTTGTCTCTTCAGAAATTTAGTTTGTGGTCTAATTGCTTGCACTTTTAAAATGTGTTTTTCTTGTATTTAGAAGCACAATGGTTATTCAAAGTAGCTGGGGTTACAGAACCAAATTGTCTAAAAGTTTTGGGGTTTGGATTGAAAGAAAACAAGGACTTGCTATCATACAATTGATAATATACCCAGCCCTGAGCTGGAGGGGAGCAGGGGTAAGTGAAGCTGGGAGGATGCAGAAATGGCTGTGCCTCGGACCACTGGGACTTGGACAGCACCAGTCTCGTTTCCAGTATAAATTAATATAGTCTTTAGGCTGCTCTAATTTATCCAGCCAATCTCGACCTCGAAGGACCTTTATCTGCTGGGGAGGTGCCAGGAGGTGGAAGCTAGTTTCTGATTCCTTGCATGGCGGCAGCAGGGAGGTGCAGGATCTGTTCCAGCTGTTTAACGTCACCAAGGATTCCTGTATGAGAGGGCAGCGCTGCGCCAGCATCACAAGCCAGCTTCGCAGCAGCTTGGCACTGCTGCAGTTAAGCTGAATTGAAACGGGGCAGGGTTTGGCCAGAGCGTGGCTCTGCATGCTCTGCCAGCCAAATCCGGTGACGCTCGAATTCACTGATTGCCATTGACTTTAATAGGACCGGGACATTGTCCTCTCCGCCGAGCTAAGCACAGATACGTTCTGAAGTAGGGCAAGGCCTGACCCCACAGAAATCCGGGGAGCTTTGCCATTAAGTTCTCCAGAGGAAAAGAAACGGGGTGGAATGAGACAGTTGGGAAGAAAATGCAAATAAATAAGTTTTGGGTTTAACTGTGCCTTCAAGCCTTCCCTCTGACCCTGATATGCAGAAGAGACACAGACAGGAGGCTGGGGTTATGCGTGTAACTGAGGACATGCACAGAGCAACCATTTTATAAACCATTATTCTTTAGAGCCCAGGACTGGATGATTAATGGAGGGGGTGGTGAAGGCAGTGGCAAGAGAAGAAATAACGGTGGGTGTGCGGATAATGCACAAATACTGAATGAGTGGGCTATTAAACAGGAGGGGGAAAAAAGAAAGGTTCCTTTTCTGGGAAGAGAGGGAAATCCGTTATGATATAGTAAGCTCAGTGCGTGCTGGTGCAGCCTCCTGGTTCCAGTCTCCTCTGTGCTGCAGTGACAGGGAGAGAGGGGGGAAAAAAATCGGAGGTGGGGAAGGTGTGCGTGGGTGTCGGCACCTGAGAAGAGTCGTGTCTGGAGGGACACGGGACGTGCGTGAAATAAATAAAGTATTAATTATTCCTCACATTATTAATTTTTAAAATAAAAAAGAGGGAGAGGGAGGATGGAAATCCCCTCGCACAAAGGAACCGTAAACGCGCCAACGGCACCGGCTTCACGAGCGGGCTCGTAAAAATAAATAAATAAATGCCAGTCAGGCGTCTCATTGAGAAAAAAAAAGGAAAAAGAGAATTAAAAAAGAAAGAAAGCCTTCCATGGGAGCGGCAGGGCGGTGGGGGAGCGGGAGCGCAGGGCTCCGGTGCGTGTCGCTGAGGCAGCATTGACGCAGGCAGCTCTGACGGCAGCAGCCGCTGCGGGCGGGGGGAGAGAGGGAGGCAGGGAGGGAACGCCTGTCCCCCCATCTCCCCATCCTCAGCTTTCCGCAGCAGAGGGCGAGGCACTGTCTGCCTGCCCTGCTTAGCGCTGCGGTGGGGTGGGGGCATCGCCACCTCCGTGAGCGGCGGTTTTTTGGGTTTTTTTGTTTGGTTGGGTTTTTGTTTGTTTGTTTGTTTGTTTGTTTGTGGTTTTTTTGGTGGTTGTTTTTGTGGGGGTTTTTGGGGGGGTTGTGGGGGTTTTTTGTGTGTGTTTGTGTGTGGTGTTTTTTTTTTTTTCCTCTCTTGATTTTTGCGCCCCCTTCCCTATCCCTGCGTCAAGAGTAGGGGCTCTGTCCCTCCCGCCCAGCCCCGGTGTGTGCCTGCGTGGCCCCGGGGGCTCACAGCATCAGCCTTCACGGATCTGAACGGTGAAGACTGATGGCTGTGGGTAGGAAGTGTAGATGGTCTGGGAGTTACTGCTTTACAACATGGGAAGCAAAGGTTTGAGCAAAGGTATTGAAACCCGACTGCTCATCCCTTCTCTGCAAGTTTGTTTCTTGCAGCTTATAGGAAATTTGGGGATTGTGGCCTTCGGGGATGAGAAATTCATCTTTCCTGTGAGTTTCTCAAGGTTTTTCTTGTACAGTCTCTCTAAGATGCAAAGAAAAACAATGGCTATACTGCTGATAATACCAACACTTAGGGTTTGCTTGTCTTTGCAGCTGACGTTCTTCTCGGTTAAGAAAGGAGAGCTCAAATCCCAATTCCAGGCATTTATCTGCAACTACAACGCAGTCATTGGGATTTTCCCCTCAGCAAGTTTGCGGATGACACCAAGCCAGCTGGTGCTACTGACGCACCTGAAGGGTGGGATGCTATCCAGAGAGACCTGGACAAGTGGGTCCATGGAAATCTCATGCAGTTTAACAAGACCAAGGGAAAAGTGTAGCACCTGTGTTGAGGAATGAACAGATTGAAAGTAGCCCTGTCAGTAAGAACTTGGGGATGCTGGTGGATGGGAGGCTGGACATGACCCAGCAATGTGCACTTGTAGCTCAGGAAACCAGTCGTATCCTGTGCTGCATCCAAAGCAGCGTGGGCAGCAGGGTGAGGGAAGGGATTCTGTCCCTCTGCCCCACTTTGGTGAGACTCCACCTGCAGAGCTGCATCCAGCTCTGGGGTCCCCAGCACAGGAAGGAGATGGGCCTGTTAGGCTGGCCAGAGACAGGTCACCAAGCTGGTCAGAGGGATTGGACCAGCTCTTCTATGAGGAAAGGCTGAGAGAACTGTATTAGTTCAACCTGGAAAGGAGAAAGCTTTGGGGTGACCTAATTGTGGCCTTCTAGTACCTGAAAGAAACCTGTAAGAAGGACAGAGAGAGACTTTTTACAAGGGTATGGACAGGACAAGGTGGAACGGCTTTGAACTTGGAGTAGGTTTAGATCAGATATTAGGAAAACAATCTTTACTGTGAGGATGGTGTGGCAGTGCAACAGGTTGCCCAGGGAAGTTGTAGATGCCCTGTTCCTGGAAGTGTTTAAGATCAAGTTGGATGGAGCTCTGAACAACCTGGTCTAGAGAGAGGTGTCCCTGCCCATGGCAGGGGGGTTGGAACTGGATATTCTATAAGGTCCCTTCCAGTCCAGGACATTCTATGATTCCATAATTGTCTTCAGGACCAGAAGAGTTTTCAAAAAATGGTGAAAGGTGGCAACACTAAACTTTTTGCTGTGGTTCCCTGCTTTTAGTGTTCCAATGACTGTTAAGCAAGCCTGAAAATACCTCATTGTCTTTATGACTGATGCTGTGCTCTTCCCAAACATTACTTAGAAAGGATCTTACATATCGGGGTCATCAGTACGGTAACTTTCAGCTCTCTATTCACTACAATGTTTTTATGAAAAGGACCATGCAAGTAAAGAGTTTTTCCCCCCTCTGTCAAGCAGGATGATTTCTGAAGGGAAGCAAAAAAAAAAAAAAAAAAAAAAAAAAATAANAAAAAAAAAAAAAAAAGTGATGCACAGGCCCTGACTGGAAAAATCAGAGGCCAATACAGTGTTGGAATCTAACAGGAAACTGATAAGGTGGCTACTGGTGTCTGTGTCCTAGCCAGCGTCAAACCATGAAGTATGTTGTTTTTTCCTCATGCAGGCAGGGCATGTACAGTGATGCCTTAAAGCATTCACCAGCCCATGTAAATCTGATTGTACTCCCACAACCAAAAGACCAATTTCAGGGTTTTTTTGGTCAAAGGTGTAGATTAACACTGGTGGATGAGGAAAATCCTTTCTTTCCTCCTCTGTATTCTCTCCAGAAAGCTCTCTGTCCTGTGTTCTACCAAACTTGTGAAAGCAAAACTTCTGACAGAAAAATTTCTGTTCTTGAAGAAGAAATGAGGATTGCTGAAGGTTTTTATGGAGTTTTTAATTCAGAAGTTTTATCTGGAACATTGTTTAGACTTGTGACTATGAGTAGTGGTGGTTTTTGCTCTTCCTGCTTTACATTTTCACTTTTAGACAGTTTCAAGTAGTGAAGTGGATGATCTAGGGTAACTGTTCTTTCAGACAGATGTAGTGTGCTTGAATGGTCATGCAAAGAGAAGTGAGGGTATAACATTTTGATTTGAAAAAGAAAAATCTCCAACACAAAAACCATCCCAAAAGACCCAGTGTGCTTAGAAAAGTCTGAATCAGTTCCCATTAAATTCACTAGTGAAGACGAAAGTGAAAGGAACTTACAAAGCAGAATTAGAGGTTCAGGTGAGGAGGGGCCTCAGAAGGTATCCAGCCCAAACTCCTGCTCAAAGCCAAAGCTGAGAGATCAGATCAGGTTGCTCAGCCTAACTCGTCCTCTTCTCTCATGCACAGTAGATTTAGAACATGTCTAGCAGAGCTGCCACGAGTGACAGATTTGAATCTCAGGAGCCAGATCCTTCCTTTTTTCACTTATACTAGTTTTGTACTTTTTTGGGAGTAGATGCAGTTAATCCTGCTCTATATTAGAAAAAGGGGTAGAAAAAGCTAGTGTTGTTGAATCAAAAGGGAAAAAAATTATTTGTGTATAGTCACTGAATTGCCTCTTAAAGACTATAAATATTTTGTTGTACCTTCTCCTTTAAATTTACAGTGTACTTTGATAGTATGCTACATTTAGTGGATTTTTTTTTTTTTTAAGTATTTTGGTTTTTGTTTTTTCTTTCTGCTACCAAGTATATGCAGATGGAAATACTGTCAATTATCTTTTGAGAGACAAAACCACAAGGGTAGAAGACTTGCTATAGAATAGAATTCATAATAGGAGTTGTGCGTTTCTTACAGAACTTGGCTTTAGTCTGAATTCCTTAAATAAAGGGTTAAAAAGAATTGAAAATATAGACTGGAGCTTATCTTGCAGAAACATGCAGTTAGAATTGATTTTTTTTCCCTCCATCTTTCACAGAATATTGTGAAGAAACAAAAAACCTGTAGCTTGGACACTGTGGTGGGGGTTTAGAAGTATAACTCTTGTGAACCACTGGGATAGTTGAGATGATGTCCCTTAAAAGCAGAATGAAAGCTGAATGAACAGTAAGAGGAAATTGCGTGATTTTCCAATAATGGAGCTACTTATTTTGACTAAAATACTGTAGTCCCCCACAGTCTGGAAGTTTGGTTTGGTGTTTTGTTTTTTTTTTTTACTGAAAACCAAGGATTATCTGATTTTCAGTTGCTTCTGCTTATTCCTATAGAAATTAAATGTAATCAAACAGGGGTGATGAACTTGAGACCTCACTGCTTGAAACATTTGAGTCTGAGAGACAGACGCCAATACGGGCTCTGTGCTGCAAAATGTGAAGGCCAGATGAAGTGGGGAGGCAGAGCAGGTAAACCACCTTGGTGTGCCCCCCTGGTCCCCCCAGTGCAGCCCTGCAGGTCTGGGCTGTTCTTCACTGCTCAGAGATGCTTCCCTGGTCCACCTCCCAGCCTGATGCTATGCTGCCAGGAGAAGGTAACAGAACCCTGTATTGGCAGCTCCTTTCCTACCACAGACTCTGCCAGCAGCCTCCAGGGGCCTGGCATGGGCCTCTCTGTCTTGCCATAGAGATTTTGATCTGTAAAGAAAGCTACAAGGAAGAGGGCTATAGAAGTAAATAAAATAAATGAAGAAAGAAAGACTGATCCTGGATCTGTGTAAGAAAGTGTGATGGAAATTGGCAGGGACAAAGCCCAGTGTGGCAGTGTTTGAGGACCAGAGAACTTTGCAGACAGTTTTCTCCTACTCCAGCCCTTTTGGTTACCTAAGGTACCACAAATTACTTTTCAGGCATGGAGTGCTCCACATACCCCCATCATCATAGAAACTCTCAGTACTGACCTTCTGATGCTGGGCTAGAGTCTAGGGAAGCTAGAAACGTTTGAGTGGAGTGACCCAGTGTGTCTTTTACAAAGTGAAACATAATTACAGTGTCATCACATTGAAGTCATAGCCACTGACAAGGCAGGTGTGTCTTCCTCTGCTGGGTAGGGGACGTTGGATATTACCTCCCAGAAGTGAGGGATTTGTGGAATTTCTGCTATAGAAATAGAGGAGGAGGAGAAAGAAATGGAGAAGAATCAGGGAAGGGGAGGAAAAGTGCTGGAGAATCAGAGTTGCTGCCAATATGAGGTGGGGAAGTTTCTGTACACTTTCCTCTGTCTTAAGCAGCTGCTGCCCTGAACACTTCCATTCTTCTCAATAGAGAGAAAATCCAATCAACAAATTCACAGCTCTAAAAACTGGTATCAGCTCAAAGAAGTCACCATACTTTTACAATTAAAAAGGCTACTACACAATGATAGCTAAGGTTTATGAGAAGACACAGGTCAGGACTCAGTGTTCACATATGTTGAACAAATATGATGTCTTTGCAGAAGCTGGAAGGAAAAGTGGGCAAAATAACTTGATTCTGGAAGATGAAAACACCTAGTTCCATCTTACAAGAGGAAATTTAGCAAGACTTCTCTAAATAAATGTCTTTGTCTGTGAAAACACAAAGAGGAATGTTGTGAAATTAGAGTACACATTACACGCTGAAAGAACAGCATTAAAAAAACCCATACAGAGAGATGGCTTCATATCTTGAAACAGTCTTAATACTACTTTCCTCCTAGTGCTGAATTTCATAGGAAACTTTTTCATATGAGATGTGCCTTTCACCCCCCTCCTTTGAATTGTTAATTTAGGAGATCAGAAAGGTGGTCATTTTCATAGCATAAGAAACTGGGAACTGCGTCAATCCTGTGAGATTTCTTTGTGTTATGTGTCAACTTGTATTGTGTGTAATGTCAGTATAGTGGGGCTACTTGATCATTATTACTACTGCAAATTAGCTTGCATGGTGGAAAAATGACAGATATGGCAGTAAGTTATGGCTTTTGTTTTTAAATTGGGAAAGTGAATGAAACAAAAGAGTGTTTGTTTGAGAAGGAGATTTCAGTTCTAAACCTGCACTAAAACTCTCTCCATGGCCTTGCTCAGTGAAAGACACTGTGATTTTCAGTTCCATCAAATAGTATCTTACTATGCAAGAATTCCCACTGAAAGCAGTGTAACTATCCAGGGATTAAAGCACTAATCAAATGTGAATAAAGATGATAGAACAGACTCTTCACGTCTCTGCTGCTGTTTCCCAACTTATGAAACAAGGATAATAAAATACACCAACTGTTCTGGGTGTTGTAAGGATACATTAGCTCATGCTAGCAAATCAGTTTGAAGACAAAACCAAATGCTCTACAAATGCTAAGGATTCTGTCAAGAAGTGCAGGAGTATATTCACAGTTCAGGGACGCATACCAAAAACCAGATTTGAGTGGGGAGAGGGCTTTTGCAAGACCTAGGCTTTAATGATACAGATGTCTTCAATATCTGAAGTGCTGTGTTATAAGTCACCTCATAAATACATACAAAGAACAAAAATTCCAAACTGCTTGGGAGAAGTGATAGTATGGCTGCATGAAAGAGAACTGATTCTCTCATTGTGCTGTTTGTTATGTACTTGTTAAATATTGCTGGGCCAAACAGTTCTGAAGAAAGCCATGTGAGAACAAAAGTAAGAGAAAGCAAACTTGCAATATGAGATCTCTCTCGGTCTTTATGACCATCGGGTTTGGTTATTTGCTGAGCCTGTACAGTGTGCCTTGTACAGAGGTGTGTTTGTCTTCACCAATTGTTATTTCTATCTCCTCTGAACTTTTAATTTTATATACCTTTAAAATACGCTGCGTTCAGGTTGACTAGTCACTGAAAACCACCATGAATGCTCCTTTGAACATGACTAACTAGCTAGGCTAGTAATGCTTTAAAAAATAAAGCAAAATTAGAATGTTTGTAAACTGAGCTATATTTATTGTGGCCCTTTTGCCTGACGATTTCAATTATTGACTCGCATGAGGCAAACACTCAAGTCTAAATCAATAAACCTGAAAACACTTCTAGTCTATCTCTGTGTACAACTGTGTGACTTAACTCCAGGTCCCATGGCTGAATTCTGAAAACTCAAAGGGAGGGTGATCAAATGTGATGTAAAGATTCCTATTTGCCTTCAAAGGTTTTAGATCAGGACCCTCTTCTCTTTTAGGGAAAAGGCTTTGGGCTTTATATACTGAATGCCACTTACTTAAGTTTGGTGATGTAAGCCTACCACAAGAAATGCTCCATGTAATTTTATCCAAATGAAGTTACTGCAGTCACTGAAAATAGATGGCATTTAAATGAAGAGTAGCATAGAAATGAATTGTTTCTCAGGGTATAAAAAATGAAATAATAGCAGAGCTCTCATGTACATTATTAGGCATTTTTCCTTGAGGCCTACCTGTGTGATAGCTCATCACAGTGTCAGGAAGGGAAGGAAGGCAACATTCCTCTGGAGGTGGGAATGATTATGACTAGAATTCTTATATATATATTAAAAGGAAAAAATTGGTAAGTAATGGTGATACACCAAGAAAACCCCAAGCACTGGTAAATTATTTCAAAGTGGTACCATCCCCACCCCAGCAGTCTTTGCTTTTCTCCTCTGGGCTTTAGCCAGTCAACCAGCAACATGTCATCTTCTCCGCTTCTTTTGTTTCCCTCTAAGACTATTCCAAAACAATTTGAAGTGCAGAATCTCTTCTAGACTGTGAGTGTAGAAAGCCAGCCTTGGTATAGAACATGGAAACTGGTACTGCCTTCCTTTTATTTCTTCCTCCTCCTGTCCTGTTGTACATATGGCACTTTGTGACATTTTTAGTGAGCATGGTGGTACTTGGTCAAAGGCGGGACTTGGTGATCTTGGAAATCTTTTTCAACATTAATGTTTCTCTATGTCAAAGGTTTTTAACTATGGAACAGGCAATTTCTTGAGATGGTCCTCATCTCATATGTTGTGCGAAGAAATTATTTTTAAAAAGTGCTAGAAGTGACTGAATGGAAAGCTTTTCTTTGGCAACATCTAATAGAAAGGATGGAATAAAATCCCAAAGGGATTAGTTGAACTTAGTTTGGTTGGATACAAACTCAGAGATTATTGTTTGTGGATTTATTTTGTTGACCCCATATCCTCCTCCCAGGAGATGATATATTCTGTATTTCCATCCCAGATTTCCATGCTAGTGTAATGAAAATATGATCTGTCATGAAGGTAAACAATTTAGTGGAAACTCCTGTGTAAACGCAAATCTTGATGGGAACTTCCTATAACACAGATGCAGAATAATGATGTCTTATTTTGTGATAGATATATCATGAACTCTGTGTGCCGAATGGGTGAAAAAAAAATCCATTTAACAATGTAGTACTTAAGATGAAATTAAATAGAAGATAGCATAGGATTTTCCCTAAAGCTTGACAAATATGTACAATTCTGGTCTCTGTAAAATTTTTTTAGAGTATCTTACTGAAGGGATGTGCTATTCAGTCACCAAAACCTCCACAAATCATTCACAAAAATAAACACCTTGCTAAACCAGACCATGTAAGAAAGCAAGCATCTCCTGCTAATGATTTGAAAATCTCCTCTACTATGCAGCCAATCTACCAAAGCTTTGTGTGGGAGACTATCATAGCAGATATCTCAAGGGCCACCACAGATACCAAATTTAACATCCATGCTAGCAAAAGTCTTTATGCCTCCTCTCCCTCCTTGGCACTCCTGTTTGCTGCCTTTTCCTCCTCACCAAAATAAACTCTGAATGGAGAAGGAACCCGGCACCTTGTGGGTGCTGTCAGCAGCTTCTGAACCCGATTTGGGCTTGCAGTGATACTACTTACATCACCGGTATCTACAATTGTTCCAGCAAAGAATGGCTCAATGGTTTGGGCAAGGAGCCACTTACTGCTTGGACTCAGCTGGAGGCCAAACAGGCCCTGCCCCGGCCCTGACGGGACGCAGAAGGAAAAATCTGGACACCAAGTGTGGGGCTGGGGCTGCAGAGAGCAGACAGCAGCACTCTGGGGCCACCTCACAAACCGAACCCGGCCTCGCCAGCTGGGTGGGGATGACCGCCGCAGCCCCGTACGGGAACGAGGGCACATGGCTGGACCGCGCTCCCCCAAGGCCCTTCCCCCGCCGCCTCCCGTGTCACCTCCGGCCCCTTCCCCAGCGGGGGGAAGGAGCTGCCCGGTTTTGTCCCCGCCCGGCTGCGGCGCGGCGCGGCCACGCGTGGGCCGGCGCAGGCGGGCGCGGCGCT